>CM070834.1:32416161-32586375 GCA_036326025.1 Chrosomus eos | reverse complement strand
TCATAACTCGAAAACGAAAAGTCACTGCGTGCTCAAATTTTGATGGTGAGGTCCTCTCCGGGCTCTTGATCCAAATCTGGCGTCGCGGGGCTCGGGAGAACCCCCCACCCGCGGATCTCTAATTCGTGAGACCCCCAACTCTGAATGGCTGTATGTCCCGATCTAGAGCACCTACATCCTTGTGAGAGAGCTTGTTGGAAAGGCCCCGTCCTCATCTAGCTTCGATTCGAGTATGGTGCGATTTGGCCTGGGCATTCCCGAGTTATAAGAGCACAAAGATATGCATTTCAACATACATAACTCCTGTCCCCGATCACTCAGGAACACTGCGATGGTCTTGTTCAACAGAGCTCCTCTAACACTATCTAAGTTCTGAGTTTCAGATTTTTTCGCTTTCTCATTCCCGAGATATAAGTAAAAAAAAATAAAAAAAAATCCTGTCATTCATTTCAACTGTATTGTAATACCGCTGTTGTCCACGAGAGGGAGCAATAGCATTAGACATTTTTAATCTTTTAAAGCAGTTTTCAGCATTGGCTAACAAACAAATGCTTAAAGCTATTTATTATGATGGAAATAATATTTATGATAAATAATATAATAATAAATAAGGTTAGCTGTACATTTTGTTTTCCATCTATGAGCATATAATGTTAAAATCAATGTTCAAAACCAGTACAGTACAATTCTCTTGACTCCCTAGATCAATAATTATCAGAAAATATATAACTTATTATTAATATATATAATCATTTATTTCAAATATATATCCAACAATTTGTGTAAGCACATTCATTAGAGTTAATATGAAAAATGTGCCATTTAAAAAAGGTACATTGAATCAAACTAAAAGTCATAGATCAATTTTAATGACAGAATAAAAAAAAAAACAATGCATATGAAAACAAGACATATGAAATGGTAAGAGACAATAATTCAGTGGGCGTTCAGCTCATAGACCAATCCTCAGGGATGATAGGGTGGTAAGGGCTTCGCATGCAGGACAACACCACTAAAATACCCTCAATGACAGACAACACTGGCCTCTGTCAAACACAACAACTCTGTCAGATAAAACTGTGATAAGCATTTCAGAATGGTCAGCATTTCAGTATGTGCTGAACTGAGCCACACAGATGTAGTCCACAATGGTGATGGTGGTGTGATGATCTGAATGCTGAACTGAGCCACACAGATGTGGTCCACAATGGTGATGGTGCTGTGATGATCTGGACATGGTTTTTCTGCAATCAAACTGATTCCTTGATTTGCATTGAATAGAATCTTCAGCTGGTTCTGGAGTTGAATATTGTCCTATAATGAAGATGATCTTGTCATCAGAGCAGCGTAAGACATTTGATGTACCTAAAGACAATGAGGATTTGATTAGGATTTTTTATTTTATTTACACTTTACAAGTGAATTATGTACTTCTAAAACATTGTGTTTAAAAGCAACTATTTATTTAACAGAATATCCTTATAACAGAAACAAATATTACAGAGAATTCTAGGCATATTATGTCAATGTAATAACAGTTATAACTAATTTAAAAGATAAAAATAGTCTTACCTGTTTATCAATACTTGAAGTGTTGGAATATGATGAGAATGAAGCAGCAAATATGGTCTAATATATCTCAAAGTTCTTTGTCTTTCCTTTCTTTTTTCTCTTTCTGCTGCAAAGAGTTTGTTTCATTTCTTACATCACCTTTTGTTGTAAGTACTTCATTATAAACCTGCCAAATGTATGATGCAAGTCTCTATACAAATTCATTATAAAAGGACATTACACAGACATTTTAAACAATAAAACACAAAGAAATAAATAAAAAGAATGACTAAATAAATGAATGAATGAAAATTAATAAATAATTATTGTATGTTAAAAAGCTTTAAAACCATGTATTTCCTATGGTAAATTGCCTGTATTGGCTGTAAATGGTATTTTCCATCTATGATAATATAATCTTTATATCGTAATTCTAAAAATCAGTGCAGTGCATTTCTCTGGACTCTCTAGATCAATGATTATCAGAAAAGGTCTAACTTCTTCATTTGGATGGCTATAATAGGGTCACTTAAATATGTAGCCATATGTGTCCCTGAAAGCCTATATCTCTTCAATGAATGCTAGAATCATATGAAATCATACTAGAATGTGTTCAATTGTGGTAAACCATGCTAGAACAAGGCACATCATGGTGAATCATCCTAGAACTTGGTATATCATGGTAAACTATTGTAAATCATGCTAGATTCATGGTAAATCATACTGGAACATGGTAAATCATGAAAAATCGCACTAGATTTGGTATATCATGGTAAATCATGCTAAAAATTGTCTTCCATCTATGATGTCAGTGGTTAAATGCTTGCTACATAAAACGTAATGTCTTTTGATGCTTTTGAGCTTAAAGGCCTTAACTGCCTTAATTGCTTGAACACCGCTAAATGCTGCTAGCAGCTTTAATTAGGGGTTCAAGCACGAAGTGCTGAAACCCTATTGTATTTGTAAGGATTTTTATTATTATTTTTCTTCTGCCGTAAAACGCATCGTGCAGCCCAAACCGTAAGTGCTAGAGCTCTGAAACTTTGTCAGATGGTAGTACAAAAATCGAGGAGAGGTTCAGAGAGTATGACCCCGATTGGCCTATAGGTGGCGCTACAGCAATCAATTGCACGTAACTGCTCATAACTCCTAGACCGCAAGTCATAGACTCAAGTGTCTTATATCATTGGAAAGCTGGACTCCTGACTTAAAAAACGTATATCTCCGATTTTATTTCCGCCATATTGGATTTTCCGCCATTTTTAATTTTGTCCAAAACCTACTTTTGCGAACTAGTCCCTGGTTTTTTGCCGGATCGGAACCAAACCAGTGCAGAAATGTTCTCTGGAGTCTGATTATCAATAATTATCGAAAAAAAGTTGAATTTTTGATTTCCGGTTGCTAGGGGGCGCAAAATGAACGTTGTGGGAGGAGCCTCATTTTCTAAATTGGCTATAACTCGAGAAGTAAATGAGATAGGTTCACCAAACTTGGTACACATGTCAAAGAGGACAATCTGAGGTCACAGTAAAAAAAAACGCAACGATCGAACTGTAGGTGGCGCTATACCATGGAAAAAACATAAAAATGGCTGTGACCACGTGACCGTTAGTCTGATTGACTTGAAATTTGGTATGCAGTGTCTTGGTCCTAGGTGCCATGTATGTGTAAAAGGGTATTGGCGTATCTCAAAAAACATGGCCGCCATCGGCCAATGAAGTTTGAGCACCTATTAAGCAAGGTTAACGGAGTTCGATCGGAACGAAACTCGATGGGCATGTTCGACTCGTGATCCTAGAGGTCTGTAAGAATTTTGAAAGAAATCGGCCACTAGTTGGCGCTAACGAGTTTTACGGCTCTGTAATCACGTGGTGTTGTGTCCATCCCCACAAAATGCATATCAGTCAATAGATCTCCTCATGCTAAACAACTTTGCCTCTAGAACCATTGCTGTCAATCAAATTGTTCATGAGTTATTAACGAAAATGTGAAATACCTACTTTTACGAACTAGTCCTAGGTTTTTCACCCGATCGGAACCAAACCAGTCTAGGAAAATTCTCTGGACTCTCTAGATTAATAATTATTAAAAAAAAGTTGAACTTTTGATTTTTTCGTATGGCTATAAATGGGTCATTTAGAAAAGGGGTGTGGCTAAATACACTCAAAAGCCTATAAATCCTAAATGAAAACTCTGAACTTCACAAAAATTGGTGAGCATATGTGAGATAACATCATTAACAAGCATGCCAAATTTTATAGAGATCGGACAATAGGTGGCGCTATAACTGTTAAAATGCTATGGTAAATTGCCTGTATTGGCTGTAAATGGTCTTTTCCATCTAATATGTCACTGGTTAAAAGCTTCCTAAATAAAACTGAATGTCTTAAATGTTTATGTCCTTAAAGGCCTTAACTGCTTGAACCCCGATAAATGCTGCTTGCAGCTTTAATTATTAGGTGTTCAAGCACGAAGTGCTGAAAACCTATTGTAATTGTACCGATTTTTATTATTATTTTTCTTCTCCGCTAAAACGCATCGTGCAGCCCAAACCGTAAGTGCTGGAGCTCTGAAACTTTGTCAGATGGTAGTACAAAAATCGAGGAGAGGTTCAGAGAGTATGACCCCGATTGGCCTATAGGTGGCGCTATAGCAATCAATTGCGCGAAATGGCTCATAACTCGTAGACCGTAAGTCATAGACTCAAGTGTCTTATATCATTGGAAAGCTGGACTCCTGACTTAAAAAACGTATATCTCCGATTTTATTTCCGCCATATTGGATTTTCCGCCATCTTGGATTTTGTCAAAAAACTACTTTTGCGAACTAGTCCCTGGTTTTTTGCCCGATCGGAACCAAACCAGTGCAGAAATGTTCTCTGGAGACTGAATATCAATAATTATCAAAAAAAAGTTGAATTTTCGATTTTCGGTCGCTAGGGGGTGCAAAAATAACATTGTGGGAGGAGCCTATTTTACTAAAATGGCTATAACTCCAGAAGTAAATGAGGTACGTTCACCAAACTTGGTAGATATGTGCATGAGTTCAATCTGAGGTCACAGTAAAAAAATCGCGACGATCGAACACTAGGTGGCGCTATAACATTAAAAAAACATAAAAGGGGGTGTGGCCACCTGACCGTTAGTCCGATTGACTTGAAAATTGGTATGCAGTGTCTTGGTCCAAGGTGCCATGTATGTGTAAAAGGATAGTGGCATATCTCAAAAAACATGGCCGCCATTGGCCAATGAAGTTTGTGCACCTTTTAAACAAGGTTAACGGAGTCCGATCGGAACGAAACTCAATGGGCATGTTCGACTCATGGCCCAAGAGGTCTGTAAGAGTTTTGAAAGAAATCGGCCACTAGTTGGCGCTAACGAGTTTTACGGCTCTGTAATCACGTGGTGTTGCACACATCCCCATAAAATGCATATCAGTCGATAGATCTCCTCATGCTGAACAACTTTGCCTCTTGAACCATTGCTGTCAATCAAATCGTTCATTAAATATTCACGAATATGTTAAAAACCTACTTTTGCGAACTAGTCCCTGGTTTTTCGCCCGATCGGAACCAGACCAGTCTAGGACAATTCTATGGACTCTCTAGATCAATAATTATCAAAAAAAAGTTGAACTTTTGCATTTTGCGCATGGGTATAACAGGGGCGTTTAGAAATTAGACGTGTCAAAACACACTCAAAAGCCTATAAATCCTACAAGGAAACTCAGAACTTGACAAAAATTGATGTGCATATGTCTCATACCATGGTGAAGAAGCATGCAAAGTTTCATGGAGATCGGACAGTAGGTGGCGCTATAACTGTTGAAAATCTTTAAAACCATGTATTTCCTATGGTAAATTGCCTGTATTGGCTGTAAATGGTGTGTTCCATCCATGATCATATAATCTTTATATGATAATGCTCAAAATCAGTCCAGTACAATTCTATGGACTCTCCAGATCAATAATTATCGAAAAAATGTTGAATTTTGCCCTTTGGTTTGCTATAATAGGGTCATTTAGAAAATGGGCGTGTCAAAATACACTCAAAAGCCTATAAATCATAAATAAAATGTCAGAACTTCACAAAAATTGGTGACAATATGTGACATAACATCATTAACAAGCATGCACAGTTTTATGGAGGTTGGGCCATAGGTGGCGCTATAACTGTTAAAAAGCTTAAAAACCATGTATTTCCTATGTTAAATTGCCTGTACAATGTGTGTGTGTGTGTGTGTGTGTGTGTGTGTGTGTGTGTGTGTGTGTGTGTGTGTGTGTGTGTGTGTGTGTGTGTGTGTGTGTGTGTGTGCATGCATAATGGAGTTAACAGTGAAAAACTGGTTTGCTTTAATCCAGAATACTGGTGAAACCAAGTAGATCAAAATGAAAGTGAGCTAATAAGTGGTCTTCTGCTGCCCTCTGCTGGCCATTATATTTATTAACAGTCTTTTCACATGTGCATTTACATTCAGATACTTAGACACTTAAAAATCCCTTATATAACAATTACTATTATAACACAATCATATTTTGTCAGTGTTTATCACTTCATTTGTTCTGATGCTTCACATAATTAGTACTAAGTTGTAAATCATGGTGAATAACTCTAGAAACATGGTAAATCATAGTAAATAAGGTAAATCATGCTAGAATCCTGGTAAATCATTCTAGAATGTGGCATATCATGGTAAATCATCCTATAACATGGTAAATAAAGGTAAACTAAGATAAATCATGCTAGAATCATATTAAATCATACTAGAATGTGTTCAATTGTGGTAAACCATGCTAGAACAGGGTCAATCATATGAAATCATACTAGAATGTGTTCAATTGTGGTAAACCATACTAGAACAGGGTGAATCATGGTGAATCATCCTAGAACTTGGTATATCATGGTAAACTATGGTAAATCATGCTAGATTCATGGTAAATCATACTGGACTAGGTAAATCATGAAATATCACACTAAATTAGGTATATCATGGTAAATCATGCTAAAAATGGTATATTCCATCTATGATGTCAATAGTTAAATGCTTGCTACATAAAACTTAATGTCTTTTGATGCTTTTGTGCTTAACGGCCTTAAAGGCCTTAACTGCTTGAACACCGCTAAATGCTGCTTGCAGCTTTAATTATTATTATTATTATTCTTCTGCCGTAAAACGCATCGTGCAGACCAAACCGTAAATGCTAGAGACTTGAAACTTTGTCAGATGGTAGTACAAAAATCGAGGAGAGGTTATCAAATTATGAGCCCGATTGGCCCATAGGTGGCGCTATAGCAACCAATTGCGCAAAACTGCTCATAACTCCTAAACCGTAAGTCGTAGACTCAAGTGTCTTATATCATTGGAAAGCTGGACTTCTGACTTAAAAAACGTATATCTCCGATTTAATTTCCGCCATATTGGATTTTCCGCCATTTTGAATTTTGTTGAAAAACTACTTTTGCGAACTAGTCCCTGGTTTTTTGCCCGATCGGAACCAAACCAGTGCAGAAATGTTCTCTGGAGACTGAATATCAATAATTATCGAAAAAAAGTTGAAATTTCGATTTACGGTCGCTAGGGGCAGTAAAACAAACATTGTGGGAGGAGCCTATTTTACTAAAATGGCTATAACTCGAGAAGTAAATGAGATATCCTCACCAAACTTGGTACACATGTGCATGAGTTCAATCTGAGGTCACAGTAAAAAAATCGCGACGATCGAACACTAGGTGGCGCTATAACATTAAAAAAACATAAAAGGGGGTGTGGCCACCTGACCGTTAGTCCGATTGACTTGAAAATTGGTATGCAGTGTCTTGGTCCAAGGTGCCATGTATGTGTAAAAGGATATTGGCGTATCACAAAAAACATGGCCGCCATCGACCAATGAAGTTTGAGCACCTATGAGACAAGGTTAACGGAGGCCGATCGGAACGAAACTCGCTGGGCATGTTTGACTCATGGCCCTAGAGGTCTGTAAGAATTTTGAAAGAAATCGGCCACTAGTTGGCGCTAACGAGTTTTATGGCTCTGTAATCACGTGGTGTTGCACAAATCCCCACAAAATGCATATCATTTGATAGATCTCCTAATGCTGAACAACTTTGCCTCTAGAAGCATATCTGTCAATCAAATCGTTCATTAAATATTCACAAATATGTTAAAAACCTACTTTTGCGAACTAGTCCCTGGTTTTTCGCACGATCGGAACCAGACCAGTCTAGAACAATTCTCTGGACTGTCTAGATCAATAATTATCGAAAAAAAGTTGAAATTTGGCCTTTGGTTCACTATAACAGGGTCATTTATAAAATGGGTGTGTCAAAATACACTCAAACGCCTATAAATCATAAATAAAAACTCAGAACTTCACAAAAATTGGTGAGCATATGAGTCATACCATGGTGAAGAAGCATGCAAAGTTTCATGGAGATCGGACAATAGTTGGCGCTATAACTGTTGAAAAGCTTTAAAACCATGTATTTCCTATGGTAAATTGCCTGTAATCATGATAGAAACATGGTAAATCATAGCAAAAAATACTATTACATGGTGTATCATGGCAAATCATGCTAGAAATGTGATGAATCATGGTAAATCATGCTACATCCTGATAAATCATTCTAGAATGTGGTATATCATGGTAAATCATCCTATAACATGGCAAATCATACTCAAATGTGTTCAGTTGTGGTAAATCATCCTATAACATGGCAAATCATACTCAAATGTGTTCAGTTGTGGTAAACCATGCTAGAACAGGGTAAATCAAGGTGAATCATACTAGAACTTGGTATATCACTGGTTTGCTTTAGTGAAGAATACTGGTGAAACCAAGTAGTTCAAAATGAAAATGAGCCAATAAGTAGTCTTCTACTGCCCTCTGCTGGCCATTATGCTTATTAACAGTCTTTTCACATGTGCATTCATATCTTTAAACTCTTAACAATCCCTTATATAACTATTACTATTATGACACAATCATATTTTGTCAAAGTTTATCAATTCATTTGTTCTAATGCTTCACATAATGGCTAGCCACGTGGTAAATCATGGTAAATAAAGCTAGAAACATGGTAAATCATAGTAAATAAGGTAAATAATGCTAGAATCCTGGTAAATCATTCTAGAATGTGGTATATCATGGTAAACTATGGTAAATCATGCTAGATTCATGGTAAATCATACTGGAACATGGTAAATCATGAAAAATCACACTAAATGTGGTATATCATGGTAAATCATGCTAAAACATGGTCTATTCCATCTATGATGTCAGTGGTTAAATGCTTGCTACATAAAACGTAATGTCTTTTGATGCTTGTGTGCTTAAAAATCTTAAAGGCCTTAACAGCTTGAACACCGCTAAATGCTGCTAGCAGCTTTAATTTATTTTGTGTTTGTGCTAAAATAATATTAGATTTTGAGTTTGTAAAAATGAACAGTATAAGATGCAAAAGGATGGTGTAAAGTTAAAAAAGGTAACTATACAAACAAATTTGGAAGATTCATGAAATCACATTTTTCTTTATTGTATTGTTGAATTAAAATGTTTAAATAAAATTATAACGTTTGTTCTCTGTCTTTAAAGGTTTAAAGGCAAAATACTAGGCAAAATATAGTCTGAAAATGCATTTGAGCTCTATGATCAGAAAAGGAATTATAAAACACTAAACAACTTACTCCGAACTTGAATCCTCGGGGTCAATTCGTTCTTCAAAATGGAACGTTCGTCGTCTGAGTTTCAAATTCCACTGAGAAAAAGGTGAATTATTCCCATTTGTCCATAATCCTCTGAAGGAGTAACGTTAGCGTGCTTCCATCCCTAAAACGCGATGAACTATCTGTGAATCTCTGATGAAGAATCTGTGTTTGGCATTGATCGGGGGGCGTGCCGCGTGTGATGCATAGATTTACCATGTCAAAAGCGCTGGGGGTGTGGCGGGCTCACCTAATTATCTATAATGAAGGGAGAGCGAAAAAACTGTAACTCTCCTTTGTTTCAAACGGATTACATAAACTGTAAATATATATTTTTTAAATAAATTACTTCATTTAAAAGAAGAGAATCTCAGCTTCATAAAGAGACATATCTCGTATCTCTGTGACAAGTATTGAGAGAGTTACAGTTAATATTTCGGACGCGTTTCAGAACAGACCTCACAGACAGAGACAAGTTAAAACGCGCATCATGTTAATTTTTCTTTATTTGACGAAAAGCACAACACTTTGTTTTTATTGTGAGTATCCACAAAAAATAGACACTTAACAGGATCTAATGATGTACAACACTTATATTTAAGATCAAAATCAACAGAGTAATTTGATTCTCTTTTGCACTGATAAGGAAAAAATCCAGCAAACCGCGTGGACGCGGTTTTCGACCCCTAAGGGTTAATAATAATCACTCCTGAGATTCAGCTCAACACACACGCAGGGCGTTTCCGACAGCGTTTCACGCAGCTCGAGTTCCCTGATAAGGGAACCTAGTTGTGTACTTAAAGTTTACTACTGTTACAATTATAGTACACTTAAACATATACTTTTATATACTAAAAGGGGGCCAATTTAGTCCCAAGCAGTATTGAAATAGTACACTTACAAGTTTACTACAAGTACACATTGCTATTAGTACTTTAGTCTACTAGTATACTTAGTTTACTACATAAAGTATACTTAAAATATACTTGAACATTACTTAAGTATACTTCATAAAATTAACTTTTAGTATATTTATTTTTCGTAAGGGTATATAATCAGTAGCGGAGATAGCGTGGGTGCTTGGGTGCGGCCGCCCCAGGGCCCCGTGCCAATTAGGGGCCCCTCAAACGCAGCCGATCTTGCGTCACTGGACAGAAAGGGGGCCCAGGCGGTACTCAACCAGAATAATACTTTTACTGCCGCCGTTCCCGCCGGTGTGTATTTGCTACCTTTTACCGCTAAGAGGCGCTACAATCACAGACTTTGAAAAGTGTCAGTTTATTCTCTCTATTGCGCAATCTGCCGCCGCGCCGCAGCTCATTCAGAGCGATTAAAAGCTGGTAGCAGATGAATTCAAGTGACATTGTAGTTAAACGAATTCATAATCATCATAATACTGACATTACTGAAATTAAATTGAATAAATAATGAAAAAAATTCTAAAACATTGCAATATAAACATATTAGGCTACATCAACGAGGCTTTGAAAGAGCATAAAATACATTATCTTCACAGCGTTCAGACGGTAGCTCTATGGTTAATGCATCAACGTGATCCTCACGGAGCTTCAAGCGACCCGAGATCGAATCTCATTGTAGCCGACATCGTTTATGTTTTACCGTTCTTGATGCTTAAATAGGTAACCGTTTATCAGCGAGTTTATTGACTGTTTATTTAGTTAAAGTCAAGCATTTTGTTTAATTACAACATTACAAAATAGCCTACATTTGCTACATTCCAGTATAGCCGCTGGACAGACAACAAAACTGATGAAGGAAGATTGTCAGCCCATTTTGCGTCAGAAAATTAAAATGAAGAAGCTCGTTTGTAAGCTGCTAAATTATTGTTTTGTGAATCATTCACGAAATTGAGATGACAGTGATACCCGGCCATAGAAACTGAAGATATTTTTCAAAACAGATCCATACATTGAACAAATCAGAAAAAGACTGATTTTGATGACTTGGCTACACAACATAACAGACTAACTAAATAGTATTGCTTTCAATAAAAAAAAAAAAAAAAAAAATGTAAAAGAACACTAAAATTAATTAAGTTTGAAACCCCATCGCACATTTCAAGGTTTAAATAAATTGTCCGGACAACAGGGTTGCATCGAGTTCAGAGTTTATTTCCTTTGCGATGCAAAAGAAGAAACACAGAATCTTATTTCTTGCGACATTTTAAATTTGCATTGCAAAAGAAATTGCAGCTAAATTAAACAATTAAAACAGTACAAAACAAAAATAGTCCAAAGCAACATAAATTAAGAACATTCGTTTTTCTTTGCCTCTCTCGCGCTGGATCTCTTTTTGGCAAGTTTATTTAGTCTCCCTCGCTGCTCGCGCCGGGTCTCTCTCGAAATTAAACATTTCAGGGTAAAAACACATCATACAGCTGATAATACGGTATATGTCGCTGCGTGTTAGTGTTTTTTTTAACGGTTTTAAATTTTAAATGACTTGGTAGCAGAGGGCCCCATGATGAAGCTCCGCCCCCACTGTACTGAGAGTCTAGCTCCGCCCCTGTATATAATACTTCGGACCCCACAACAAATATGTGCAACAGGACATGATGCCACTCTAGGCTATCTGGCTTTTCTATTTATATAGATAGCTGGGTTTCCATTCACATGTCAAGCGAATCTTTTCAAACTTCGTCAAAAAAAAAAGTAAAACAAACAAACAAATCCGAATTAGGTGCGTTTCCATCAGGTTGTTTGAGCGGATGATGGTGGTATTGGTAACATAGTGACCAACAGTAAATAAAACACCATCATGATTAGTCACATGGGTATAATGTTCACTACGTCAGAATTTAGTCGGCAAATGCATTTCCATCTCCCATTATTCTCCTTAACTATTTTTTGCACAAGTCAAAAACCAACTCAAGCGAGTGTAAAAAACTTTTGGGGAATTAAGTGATAAGGTTTCTATCACTCGTTTCTGATGTGATACTTCAGCCTGGTCTCATTGTTAATACGTAGGTATTAATACGTTATTTTCAAAGATAGAAAACGTACGTTTTTGTACGTTTGGATAGATGCTGAAACGTATAATATAGACGTATTTGCAACATTTAAACGTAAACATTATTACGTTTTTACAGCTACAAAACGTTAACAATTTACGTATATTTTTTACATCATAAAGATATCTGTATACTTTCACTTGATAAACGTAACAAGATCCCTTAATCCTACTCCCAAAACCTAAACATATCCATTTTATACAGAATATAAAAAGGATAAAACCAGAGACAATTTATATGAGACATGTCACTTCCTCAATCCTCAATAGAACTATATAGGGAAAACCTGTAACGCCAAAGATGGCGGTTGTATGCACATGTCCCGCCCCTCCCGCTTGACAGCCAATCGTCTGCTTTTAACAGTCAAGCCGGGAAACATTTCAGCCTATCGTCTGGTTCCTCTGACGCATGCGCACAGTTGAGGTTTGCGACAGTGGAGAATACGTTACTGTTTGAAAAGGCGGCAGATTTGAAATGTACTGTATGTGTGCGTTGTGTAAATATCAGACATCCCAAGTCTCTCGCATATTGATAGCGGCTCCCTGATGCCCGCAAATTAGTTTAAATCTCCCCGAATCTAGAGCGAGTGTGCTTCAAACCGTGTAGCATGCGCATCGTACGGAAGAGAGGGAGAGAGCGAGAGACCTGCGTGTTGGTGTGTGAACTCTTGCGCATGCACAGTAAAAGTATAACCGGTGGGGGAAAAGGCGTTTTAAACCTTATTTTGGGGCAAAGTCGTTCAACTTTTTCAGCGATTTTTATCATATTTTACTGCTGTTTCTATACATGCAGTTTTTATGTCCCGGTGACCAGTGAAACTGCAGTTCTGACTCTCTGCCCATTCATTTAGATAGGAGCCTGGTCTTGTTATTCAGAAATAGCTGTCCGGAGGCGTTGCCAAGATGGCGGCCGAGTGACAGGACTTGCCTAGAAGGACTTTGATAAAACGTAACGTTAATGGACAGAGATGTGTAGATAAAATGGCAGTTTTATTAACAATATAGCATTAAAATATATTTTGAACCACTAATCCTACTCCTACCCCTAAACCTACCCATAACCATTTCTTAAAACTATGTCAGGCTAACACAATTATGAAGAAGAAAAAACATAACAGACAGACAAGTTTACATTTCACAATAATTTATTTATTGCGAAAATGTCAAAACCGGTAACGTTAACATTTCCAAATCGTTCACATAATGATGCGTTGCAGTCGCAGTCCTCTCTGGCATTATTTAAGTAGTTGTGTATGAGGTACAGATCAGAATTTAAGTTATTAACGTTAATCCATGAAAATGTTAATCCGATTTCGGTTCGCTCTCTGAAGGCGCGCGCGCTTCTCCCATAGGGCTTCTCCATTTCAAATGTACACCGACTGAAATGTCGCAATCTGTGACGAAGCAGGCGAGAGCTAATAAGCGTTTGATATCACGGCCGTAAAACATGTCGTAACGTAACACTTCTTGAAGGCGCATTTTTTTAATTTGAATTCATCACCAGCGCGGGATGCCGGGATCATGCCGATCATGTGCGGGATAGATTTGACATTTACGGTCGCTGCTGAGAAATGAAGATGAAGATCACTGGATAAAAGGCTGAATTTGGATCTGTTTCTTGCAAACAACGTATGTATTCTAGGATTTGGATTACATCAAGCTAATAAAATGTATGTCTTTTGTGAATGTATCAGTATGTTGTGTTTTATTGGAGAAAATGCTTTTTGTGTAAATACACTAAATACTACAAAATGGTTAAACGATTAAACAAGGTATTTTTAAGGTTAAAAGTGTATTCCTTTTTAACCACGCAGGCTAATCCTCCGAAACGAGTTTGCTGCAGAAGGCACGAACAGAGCGAAATGTTAATATTTATGAGTAGGCTAACGTTCTTAGGCCTATTATATTGATAAATGCGACTGAAAACGTAATTGATAGGACAGTTGAATGCAATAGTCAAAACATTAATGCCGCGATTATGCATAAATAGCAATACGTACAAATGTCTACGTCGGTAGATTTGTTCATACGTAAATAAATTACGTTTTTGTGCTGCCAATACGTAAATATTTTACGTTTTAGTGCTGTAAATACGTCAGTATTATACGTTTTCTGCGTGTATAAAACGTAAATAAATGTACGTATGATAGAACTACACTTTACGTAAAAATACACACGTGTTCTCATGAGATCACGTTGCTGTCACGATTCTATGTGTTTAGTTATGTTTTGAGATCTTGTTTTCCCCTGTCTTTGTGGTTTTTGGTTTAGTCCTGTTAAGTTTTCCCGCTCCTCGTTTGTGTTCAGTTTTATCACCTGTGTTCTGTTAATTATTCTATTATTCCATGTGTATTTAAGCCCTGTGTTTTCCCTGAGTGTTTGTCGATAACGTCTATGTATGGTTGTGTTTACCCTGAAGTCCTGGAGTCTGTTATTTTGTTCCTGTATGTTTATGGAAGTTAATTTTGTAAATAAATCAGCTATTTTTGGAAGTCCTCTTGTCCTCGTCTTCAGCTACCTGCACACACCCTGACAGAACGCTCGACCATAAAAATCCAAAAATGGGCCGAAGGAGGAAAGACAAAGAGGTGAGCCCCTTCGAAAACCCAATCCTCTTCCAAGAGGAGCGCTCACTCGAAGAGTATGCGGGGCTCTATTTAGATCTTTATGATGATGTGTCGTTGGAGGAAGAAGAACTAACAAGGAGTTTCTGGGGTGGACTGAAAGACCCACTAGCCCAGATAATTCTGGTAAGGGACCTCCATCTATCCTTCCTGGAGTTCGTGGATCACACGCTGTGGTCGTGTGGATCTGAATACCACGTGGAAGATCTCCCACTCCAGCCAAATCCAAGTCCGGTATGCCCTGAGCCCGTCACCTGCCCGTCAGAGCCTGAGCCCATTGCATGCCCGCCAGAGCCTGAACCCATCACCTGCCCGTCAGCCCCTGAGCCCATCACCTGCACGCCAGCGCCTGAGCCCATCACCTGCACGCTAACGCCAGAGCCTGAGCCCATCGTCTGCCCGCCAGAGCCTGAGCCCATCGCCTGTCCGCCAGAGCCTGCACACCGCATCAGCCCTGCCACCAGATCGGTCCCTGGACTTTCCCGGCTGATATCCTGTATGACTGATCCCCCGCTGATATCAGTGCGATTAGCCCAAAAGATGGCTGCCGAGGCTGAGGTTCACGTCAGCCACATCCAGCCAGAGACCGTCACCTGCCCGCCAGAGCATGAATCCAGCCCCAAGCTCCCTGATGTGCTGGCCCCGTCCAGTTCCGAGTCCCCTGATGTGCTGGCCCCGTCCAGTTCCGAGTCCCCTGATGTGCTGGCCCCGTCCAGTTCCGAGTCCCCTGATGTGCTGGCCCCGTCCAGTTCCGAGTCCCCTGATGTGCTGGCCCCGTCCAGTTCCGAGTCCCCTGATGTGCTGGCCCCGTCCAGTTCCGAGTCCCCTGATGTGCTGACCCCGCCCAGTTCCGAGTCCCCTGATGTGCTGGCCCCCTCCAGTTCCGAGTCCCATGAAGCGCCAGAGCCAGAGCCCGTTGACCCAGCGCCAGAGCCAGAGCCCGTTGACCCAGCGCCAGAGCCAGAGCCCGTTGACCCAGCGCCAGAGCCAGAGCCCGTTGACCCAGCGCCAGAGCCAGAGCCCGTTGACCCAGCGCCAGAGCCAGAGCCCGTTGACCCAGCGCCAGAGCCAGAGCCCGTTGACCCAGCGCCAGAGCCAGAGCCCGTTGACCCAGCGCCAGAGCCCGTTGACCCAGCGCCAGAGCCCGTTGACCCAGCGCCAGAGCCAGAGCCAGAGCCCGTTGACCCAGCGCCAGAGCCAGAGCCCGTTGACCCAGCGCCAGAGCCAGTTGACCCAGCGCCAGAGCCAGAGCCCGTTGACCCAGCGCCAGAGCCAGAGCCCGTTGACCCAGCGCCAGAGCCAGAGCCCGTTGACCCAGCGCCAGAGCCAGAGCCCGTTGACCCAGCGCCCGTTGACCCAGCGCCCGTTGACCCAGCGCCCGTTGACCCAGCGCCCGTTGACCCAGAGCCCGTTGACCCAGAGCCCGTTGACCCAGAGCCCGTTGACCCAGAGCCCGTTGACCCAGAGCCCGTTGACCCAGAGCCCGTTGACCCAGAGCCCGTTGACCCAGAGCCCGTTGACCCAGAGCCCGTTGACCCAGACCCAGAGCCCGTTGACCCAGACCCAGAGCCCGTTGACCCAGACCCAGAGCCCGTTGACCCAGACCCAGAGCCCGTTGACCCAGACCCCGTTGACCCAGCGCCCGTTGATGTCAAGTCTGTTTCCGTTCCTGAACCTGTCCTTCTCCCCAAGAAAATTTTGGGGGGGGCTATACGCCTTCGCCGTGGCCGGCCAAGGACCCATGGAGGCCTGAAAAAATGACACCACCATGGCCGCCCGAAGGGTCCTCACCGCCGTGGCCACCTGAAGGGTCCTCACCGCCGTGGCCATCCAAAGGGACTGCTCCGCCCTGGCCACGCCCACAGCCTACACCGTCGTGGCCACGCCCACAGCCTGCACCGTCGTGGCCACGCCCACAGCCTGCTCCGCCTTGGCCACGCCCACAGCCTGCACCGTCGTGGCCACGCCCACAGCCTGCACCGTCGTGGCCACACCCACAGCCTGCACCGCCGTGGCCACGCCCACAGCCTGCTCCGCCCTGGAGGCTTCCTGGACCTGCACCATGCCCTCGTCAGCCTCCAGGGCGCCCACCCTCCCACCCCTTTGGATGTTATACGGCGCGAGGACGCGCCTTCGGGGAGGGGGGAGGTACTGTCACGATTCTATGTGTTCAGTTATGTTTTGAGATCTTGTTTCCCCCTGTCTTTGTGGTTTTTGGTTTAGTCCTGTTAAGTTTTCCCGCTCCTCGTTTGTTCAGTTTTATCACCTGTGTTCTGTTAATTATTCTATTATTCCATGTGTATTTAAGCCCTGTGTTTTCCCTGAGTGTTTGTCGATCGTCGTCTATGTATGGTTGTGTTTACCCTGAAGTCCTGGAGTCTGTTATTTTGTTCCTGTATGTTTATGGAAGTTCATTTTGTAAATAAATCAGCTATTTTTGGAAGTCCTCTTGTCCTCGTCTTCAGCTACCTGCACACACCCTGACAGTTGCATACTTTAAAATGTGCATACAATAGGTTGATGGAAACATAGCTAATGATTAATAACAAATAACAATAGATTTAAAATAATACAATATACTATTTCCTGCAACAGCTGAGTGTTTATTCATTGGGAATGTCTATGTATTTTTTAAAGTCTCAAGAATAAGTTTGTGAACCCTTTGAAAATGTCGGGATTTATGCATTGCTTACAAATCTGATCTGATCTTAATTTAAGACACAAGTATAGACAAACACAATATGACTAAACTGAGAACAAACAAACTATTGTACTTTTCTTTTCTTTTTTAATACACTGAGTAAACCTTCACAGTGTGGGGTGGAGAAATTAAGTGAACCTCTGTGTTACGACATCTCCAAATCTAATTGATGTCAAGAAGATGAGATTGGAAGTGTGGGTTGCACATGTGCACAGAAAGCCTGGTTACTGACAAATCTGTTCTTCTCAAGAAAGATTGGTTAGTGTGAACCATGATATGAATGGAACACAAAAAAGACTGTGATTGAACCTTTACTTATTTGCACTCCAGTCTCTAAGCACAAGTGTGTGATAAATGTATTAATTAATCATGTTTATAATGCAAGATCAGTTTACAAATGCAAATGAAAAAAATCATTTTGGGAGCCTGAGAACAGTAGAGGAGACTCCCAGTTAAAATTAGCTGATATATCTTGTATCACATCTCATACATTAAACTACAGCAGTGCCAGGTAGACTTTGGTCTCTCTTGTTAAAGCTCTTAATTTGGAAGATTGAGCAGATGATTTGTTTCCCCTTCATTTTCTTTTTTACATAATTGACAATGAAACACGCACACACAAACATGGCTTGGTGGTCATCAGTGGTTTTCATGCTGTTGTCAATTACTAAATAATTAGTGGTTCTTGATAAAGCTAGCATTATTGCTTGGTTGGCTTATTGAGTATTAATTGAGGAAAGATTTTTGGAAAGATTTAAATATTCTCTACACAAGTGACTGATTTTATTTCTATGCATTTAACCTGAAAGTGTTTTGTATTTATTACATCATTTATAAGTTATTTGAGTAAATAAAGACAAATATTTGGCTTTTGGAGAAAGGGATAGAAGAGATATGATCTGGGAGTCTGAGCATTATAATAATGTGTTGTTTACTGGTGATGCCAGCCATTGCCATCTCTGCTGTGAATATTATAGGAGATAGAGCAACATGCTCACAAGTTACGAAACAAGCACAAGAATGAACTGGGTTAACGTGTCATGACATGCCCTTTGTCTACCCTCCAAAAGCACTCAGAGCACTACAGCATGCTTTATTTTATAAATCCCTCTAACCCCATCCCCCCCCCCCCCCCAGATATTTTTCAAAAAATGTTCTCGCATCACACACAATAAATGCCTCTGATGATGGCATCATTCCTTATGAAATCAAGTTTTGACTTTTATGGTTTTAATCCATGCCTATTAGCTTTGAAGCAGCTGGGGGGGAGGGGGGTATTTGACCCTTTCGCATCCATTTGTGACCCTGGATGACAAAACCAGTCACATGGGTCATTTTTTTTAAATTGAGAATTATACACCACATGAAAGCTGAATATATAAGTTTTGCCATTGATGTATGGTTTGTTAGGATAGGGCAATATTTGGTCGATATACAACTATTTGAAAATCTGGAATCTGAGGGTGCAAAAAAATCGAAAAAAGCCTTTAAAATTGTCCATTTGTGTTTGTGAATGTGCTGCATTCACTCACAGAATTATACACCACATGAAAGCTGAATATATAAGTTTTGCCATTGATGTATGGTTTGTTAGGATAGGGCAATATTTGGTCGAGATACAACTATTTGAAAATCTGGAATCTGAGGGTGCAAAAAAATCGAAAAAAGCCTTTAAAATTGTCCATTTGTGTTTGTGAATGTGCTGCATTCACTCAAAAAAATAAATGTTTTATACATTTACGGTAGGAAATTTATAAAATATCTTCATGGAACATGATTTTTACTTAATATCCTAATGATTTTTGGCATAAAAGAAAAGTTGATAATTTTGACCCATACAATGTATTGTTGGCTATTCCCACAAATATACCTGTGCTACTTAAGACTGGTATTGTGATCCAGGGTCACATTTGACCATTCTCTAGTTTGTAGGCTACAGTAGGCGCTCTTAAAAAAATAAATTGTTGCAGTTTGACTGTTCTTGCCAATAGAGGGTGGTGTTGATTAAAAAACACATTCAACCATCTGTAGCCAGAGCTGCAGGGTGTTGGAGCCAAGTGATGACAAAGACGTGTGTGCCTCAGTCAACAAAATGGCTCACATTTCCTGTTCTCCAGAGAAACCAGCCTAGACGTTAGCTGTGATTCTATTCCAGCCATATTTGCTCTCCTTATGCTGTGCCATAGCGTGTCACAAATACGAGGGACATGCCAGAGCAATGTGTAACGCAACAATATTAAAATCACAGTGTTTTGATGGCTCACAGTGATGGCTTGTGCCAGTGTTCCTGTTAAAACTGTGCTACACATCTAATGAATCCCTTTTCTGCTCCTTTGTCAAATAAAAGCAAAGGCATCTGTCTGCCTGCCTGCATGCAATCCACAAGGAAATGCATGTTTTTTTGAATCATACAATGAAATTACCATGGAATTAGTATAGATCATTAGTCTCCTTTAGTGCAATCATGTTTCACATGAAGCAATTGGCAGACATTTTTGGAGGATCACTTGTGAATTGGAAATAAAAATGAACAAATAAATATGTGCGGCAGAAGTGGAGGTAGATAGAAAGAGAAAAATAGATTCACTTGTGCATCAGTGGTCATTTGAAATAGATAAAAGAGCACCAAGTCTTAATATTTTATCAGACGCATTCCTCATCTATTCATCCCTGACTACAGTGTGTGTGTGTGTGTGTGTGTGTGTGTGTGTGTGTGTGTGTGTGTGTGTGTGTGTGTGTGTGTGTGTGTGTGTGTGTGTGTGTGCGGGTGCGTTTATGCATGCGTGTAATGTGTGCATTCTAGATATGTGGGACAACCTGAAAGGCACGTAATTTTAGTCATACTGCCCAAAGTAAATCTTCATCCTCTCTTTTACATTTTGAGCAGACACCATTACTTGAATTCAAAATTTTAAAAGGCACAACATTATGTTATCATATATTATATGTTAGCAAAAGTTGTGAACATCGAGTGAAATATCAGTACTTGAGCTAACAACACCATATGCTTTTCCATGAGTTGTCTGTCATCACAACAGTAGTTCTTGATGGATATAGGTTTTCCAATGCCACCAATACAGATACTGTATTTGGAGAACAGATGGCCAGTGGCTGAAAATGCATGTGTATGCAGAATGAAGTAACAATACACCAAATAAGATGCAGAAAATCTCAAAATTGTATGAAACAGAATATGTTTATTAGTCATTTACAAAACCCACTGATCATCCGAAAAAGCATATTACACGCCATAAAGTGCATATCATATGCACGTGAAAACTGCGTATCATATGCACGGAAAAACGATTTTTGGCATATAAATGGCACGAGAAATAACATTTGTTGTATAGATACGCACTTTCATGAGATCTGGCTCTCAAACACATGAACGCACACAGCAGAGTCTGCAAAGCAAAACGAGACAGCGTTAAAGCGTTAAATGACTTCATGTCTCAAAAGCACATAACATTACAATAATAATGAACATAAACTACTTACAGAGCACTGACCTGTACCACCTGACTGCAGCAGATTAATTTTGGTGTTGATAGTGTTGCCATTGAAAGACATAAATCTGAGTCTGAGGATATGAATAGGTCCGAGTAGAACGCCAGCAATTGACATCTCGTAACATTACATCTTTTTTTTTGTTTTTAATACATGTGCACTCCAAATCAAAATCAACGTTAACAATTAAATATTAACCTCCTCAAAACGACATGTGTTCTCTTCATGACGTATGTCTCGATGGAGGGTGTGGCTAAATATCCTCAATAACTGACTGCAAACTGGCATTCAGATCTGTCTCCGGTTAGTTAACAACGCCCAACTTCCTATGATCCAGTCAATTCCTGAGGCCGAAGTCCAGTCCTGCCCTACATTCATTCCAGAAGCCATTTCACTCGGAAATACGCCACAATAGGACCATCACAACTTCCGTTTCATGCCAACTTCAATATATGTATTCAGAGAATATCTTTAAATCAGCCCCTGCTTATTTAGCATACTTATTAATAAACATGCATGTGGCAATGTTTCTGCAAAATGTTGTTTCCTGCACATTTTGTGATACTTTCAAAGTGAAATGAGGTTTTACATGGCCAGCAATAACTTCTAAAGAAAAAACTGCATTCTGATTCATAAAATGTATAAGTTTGTCAGAGCAATGGAAGATAGGAACAGTTTGGGGGAAATGTGTTTGAAAACTATTGCAATCTTTGCAATTCCGTTTCATGTTGGGAATATACATTCAAATTAAACAGTATTTCTACTTATTTTGACATACCAAACCTGACAGACCTCTGCTTTTCAAGAAGGAAAAAACTCAACTGTCCACAATTCACAGAAACCAGCAGTATAGTGAAGATGGCATCTTCCACCTCTTTTTACTGTTTTCATCTGATGTTTTACCCCTCACCGGAGCAGCCATCAGTTTCTGGCCCATGTTAATGCACCTTCTCAATATTTGATGTTTTTTATGGAGTGCTGACAATAGAACAAGGAAATGGCCAGCACATTTCGCTGATCTAGTTCAGTGCTCTGCTTCCATCTTCCCAACAGATCTCTGTACTTCCAGCCCCATAAGTGCCTCTCCTCCACTGGGAACATTTTCAAAGTTTACTAAGGCAAGATGGAGCACAAAAAACAACAACTCTGTATTTCCCTCAAGGTTCTATGCAGTATCTTTCTTTTTCTCTGTCTTGCACCCCCTCCATCCCTTTAATGCGTCACTGGTTAACTACATGGACATGAAAAGAAGGTAGCTACATTTAAGGAACAACGTCTTGAGAAAGAGTTAGATCTTAGTTTCTTTAATACAGTGTTCTTCAGGGATTTGCACAACAGTCATGTATAGCAATACACAAGAATACACACATAAGAATACACAAGATAGGGAGAAACCATGTTCTGCTGAGGGGCAGAATTGCAAATGTTGTATTTATTGTATTTTATTTTATTTTGTTTTATTTTACCAGGAAGTCCTATTGAGATAAATCAAACCCTTTTACAAGAGAGACATGGTCAAGTGTGAGATTCCAAATCTCTGCATGTACAGTATTCAGTGTCTGTGAGGTGAAATTGTACTGACACGCATAACGTTTTAGAGATTCACTAGTAATGTCAACTGGCACTCTCCATGAATCGGCTATAAAATAGTGTCTCAAACAGCCCTTGAAAGGAGGTGCTTAACCGTAATGAGCTTTTGTATTGTTTTAATTCATTTTAAATGAGGACCCTGTTAGCAAAAATTGGATTCAAAAACACTATTAAACAACTATTTTTCTCTCTCTCTCTCTCTCTCTCTCTCTCTCTCTCTCTCTCTCTCTCTCTCTCTCTCTCTCTCTCTCTCTCTCTCTCTCTCTCTCTCTCTCTCTCTCTATATATATATATATATATATATATATATATATATATATATATATAGTGACATGTTTAACTATAAGGAATACATATTGGTCAAGCTCAGGTACTCTGAAAATAATACTTATGAGTAGATCCACCCTATTAGGGACATATATATAGTTAACATGCTAATAATGTAAATGATAAACAATAATGAGCTTTTCTTGGATAGTATATGTCCCTTATGCCATCTTAGATTTTTTTTTTTCTTGAAAGGCATAATTTGCGAGTGGGACATGTCCCCACCACTTTTCTCAGGATCAATATTGTCCCCCACCACGTTTTGAAACATTGCACGGATGCACCTAATACAAATAAATAAAACATCTCCAGTTAACTAGCAGAGCAGTCATTTAGTTTGCTATTAAATAAGAGATCTAGCGCTAAAATCTGTTGTTCCCTTTTGAGGGAACTCGCGATGCGTCAATGACGCCTTGGGAACGCCTTCGCGTGATTACCTCTGATACACTTATATCAACTAGTCCAATGGTATGAATGAACGCCACGGGCGGGTGACGTCATGACCAGGAAAAGATATAAGCACATCCGGTGCATTACTCGCGTTAGCTTTTGTGCCTCAGCAAAGCGCTCTGTGTCAAAACTGTCTGTGAATATTTATTGTTGTCTGTCTGATATATACATATATTTACACACTATGGAAATGAAACAATTGCAGAAAGTCTGTTTTCTCCCTGCGCGCGTTATTTAACGAGTAGGGACACACACTAGCTTTGTGTGATGTGTTTGGAAGTAGAGCATGTGGTATCAGCCTCGGCTGATTGCCAACATTGTGAGAAGCTTTCTCTTCGCATGCTCCGCTCCCGCCTGTCACTTTTCGAGGGAAGTGGTCAGGCTTGTGATTCTCAGGCTGCAGGACCCGCATCTGCCAAGGCAGCACGGAGAATGCATTCCTGTGGATCGCAAATAGGATCTCTTTACGGGGTCGGACACGGGTCCGCGGATCTTATGTCCTCCCTTTACACGAGGGATCCATTGCTCTCTCTCCGGTCTCGGATCCCGCGCTGCGGTCTCTTCCGCCCGGGGAGAGAGATCAATGCTTCAGTGCTCTACCTCCGAGGAGGTATATGTGCTGGGAATTTAAAGTGAAACACACAATCATGGGGGAAGTGTATTTGCCATCTCTTTCCCCAGCGTATGAGATATGCACTTACCTAAATAATTTTTAGGAACACCATACTAATACTGTGTTTGACCCCCTTTCGCCTTCAGAACTGCCTTAATTCTACGTGGCATTGATTCAACAAGGTGCTGAAAGCATTCTTTAGAAATGTTGGCCCATATTGTATAGGATAGCATCTTGCAGTTGATGGAGATTTGTGGGATGCACATCCAGGGCACGAAGCTCCCGTTCCACCACATCCCAAAGATGCTCTATTGGGTTGAGATCTGGTGACTGTGGGGCCATTTTAGTACAGTGAACTCATTGTCATGTTCAAGAAACCAATTTGAAATGATTCAAGCTTTGTGACATGGTGCAATATCCTGCTGGAAGTAGCCATCAAAGGATGGGTACATGGTGGCCATAAAGGGATGGACATGGTCAGAAACAATGCTCAGGTAGACCGTGGCATTTAAAGGGCACCTATTATGCCCCTTTTTACAAGATGTAATATTGGTATAATGTATTTGTGAAGTTTCAGCACAAAATACCCCACAGCTAATTTATTATAACCATTTTAAAATGTCATTTTTGGGGCCTGTTTTAAAAAGAGCTGTTTTGGTGTGTATCACCTTAAATGTAAAAGAGCTGCATATCCCCCCCCCCTGCCTTTGGATGAGGGCGTAACTTGATACCTATGTGGCAATATACAGTCGGTAGAAGAAGAAGCTGAGAGTGAGAGACCCGCTGTTTTATATGGCATTCAGCCGTACATGTTTGAACCGGAATCAGACCCAGAGAATAAAGAGACTCTGGCAGAAGAAACACAAATGAGAATGGAGGACGTCTCGGAATGGTTATTTGATACATTTATGTACTTATTGTGTGTAATAATTAATACACTTAAAGTGTGCCAAGAAAACATCCCCCACACCATTACACCACCACCACTAGCCTGCACAGTGGGAACAAGGCATGATGGATCCATGTTCTCATTCTGTTTACGCCAAATTCTGACTCTACCATCTGAATGTCTCAACAGAAATCGAGACTCATCAGACCAGGCAACATTTTTCCAGTCTTCAACTGTCAAATTTTGGTGAACTCTTGCAAATGGTAGCCTCTTTTTCCTATTTGTAGTGGAGATGAGTGGTACTCGGTGGGCTCTTCTGCTGTTGTAGCCCATCCGCCTCAAGGTTGTGCGTGTTGTGGCTTCACAAATGCTTTGCTGCATACCTCGGTTGTAATGAGTGTTTTTTTCAGTCAAAGTTGCTCTTCTATCAGCTTGAATCAGTCGGCCCATTTTCTTCTGACCTCTAGCATCAAAAAGGCATTTTCGCCCACAGGACTGCCGCATACTGGATGTTTTTCCCTTTTCATACCATTCTTTGTAAACCCTAGAAATGGTTGTGCGTGAAAATCCCAGTAACTGAGCAGATTGTGATCGTCTGGCACCAACAACCATGCCACGCTCAAAATTGCTTAAATCACCTTTCTTTCCCATTCTGACATTCAGTTTGGAGTTCAAACTGCCACACCCCTAAATGCATTGAAGCAACTGCCACGTGATTGGTTGATTAGATAATTGCATTAATGAGAATTTGAACAGGTGTTCCTAATAATCCTTTAGGTGAGTAAGTATAAATAATAGTTTATATATTATATATAAAATAAATGTATATATAAAAATAAAGCTGGTGGAGGTGTTTACTAAAGCTGTAGGTAAATTAAATATTTAATGGCCAGCAGAAAAAAAAATTAAAAATAAAGAACGAGTTTCCTTCCCTCTATTTTTCACCTCCATCACGGGGCCTTCCATTTTTTTCCCGATCTGCACAGCCAGCTGTCTAGATCATGGAAAAAGCCTTAAGGCCATTGCACACTGAGTCCGAAATTCGCATCCGAAATTTTCGCACGTTAAAAAAAAAAATCGACCTCACGTTATGTCAATCACGCTTGCACACTGCCTCCGAAACTTTCGTCCGTCATAAAAAAATTCGGATCAGGTTCGATTTTCTGCGTTTTTCGCATCCACAGCCAGCATTTTGAGAGGTCTTTTGACTATTCAGACCCACCGTACAAGCGAACGACACAATCCAGAATGGCATCTGACAAGTTGATACACTTCGTCTCGCAGCACAAAGTAGCCTACTGTATGATAAACAAACCATACAGCTGTTCTGTATGCCCAGCGTTTCTGCCGGCCGTGTGTGTGTGTGTGTGTGTGTGTGTGTGTGTGTGTGTGTGTGTGTGTGTGTGTGTGTGTGTGTGTGTGTGTGTGTGTGTGTGTGTCTTTTTTGGTGGTCTTCTTTTTAATATGTGGCTCCAGTATCGCTAGCAAAGCATCAAACTGTTCCATTGACATTCTGAGGTAAATTTTGAATCGCTCGGGATGCGCAACTCCTTGACGAGCTGAAACTCTCCTTCCTCTCGGCACATTTGGATGGACCCTCTTTTTCTTCTTTTTCTCTTTTAAAGAAGAGAGAGGGCAACAAAATCATTCTCACTGCTTGACGAATCCATTTTGTATTTTTTTGCGTTTTTTTTTCCGCAAAGGTTTAATAAATAGGCATCGGACTCAGTGTGCAAGGTTTCTGTGCGTGACGAAATTATAGGCTGACGAGCACGAAAAAACGCATACGAAAATTTCAGACTTCAGTGTGCAATGGCCTTTACTCATTTAGTCTTTTAGCCCCCAAGTTCATGTATATTCAGATATTAGAGGATTAAAAGAGTATGGCTATGGGGTAATACCCTGGGTAGAACAGACGCTTGCGAGCTATATGTCTCTCGGTTCAGTATTGTCCCTGAAGGCGTCGGCTTCTCTCACTAAACCATTAAAGAAAACTATTTTTAATCTAGTGGGGAAAGCATTTACGGCATTGGGTCTAGCAGGAGGCTGCCTGCACACTATAGCAGTGCTACAAGCTTATCAGGCTGACCTGCTGGGTATTTGGACAGAGGTGAGGGAGTTTGGCCCGATGGGGTTTGAGAACTTCGTCGGGCCACAGATTTATCTCTCAGGGATACTAAGGAGACCGCCTGAGCATTTGGGCGGTCTATGGCAGCCCTCGTAGTCACTGTAAGACACCTCTAGCTCAATTTGATGGAAATCATGGAAGAAAGATACAAGAGAATCTCTCCCTCGCTATGTCCAACCCCCTGGGGCTGCTGGGCGTGAGCAGCTCCAGCCGTCTAGTTTCTCATACGCAACACAGCAGCCAAAGCCTTCAAAGCAGAAGTTGGATCCGAGGACCGTTCTTCACGCTGAGAAGGCTTCGGCTCAAAAGAAAAGGTCTTGGCGCCACCGGCATCAGACCGCTGAGGGCAGCCCCAACCGGGGTGGAACGGTGTACACCTCATTATACGGTGCCCTTTCCATCTCGGTGCCCTCAGGGGACCGTTCTGCCAACCCCGCCACCCTTGGTGCTTTGGGGCGCAGCGGTCTCCAGCGAGCTTCTGGCGCAGCGTCAACTCAACATTGCGTTGGTCTCCGCGCCCTCTGAGGGGGGTTCGAAAACAGTCAGTTCGGGTGGTTCCTGCCAGTATGCTTCAGGCCCCCTAAACTGGCTGTCTCAATTACACCAGAGGCCAGCCTCGAGGGACTGGTTCCCTTGGTAGATTTTCTGGCAGCGCGGAAGCTACTGCCGAATATATCTCTATGGGTCCTGCAGTTAGTAGTAGGAGGCGGATTTGGTTCTCATCCTCCAGGTTACAACGGGGTGTTGCTCACTTTAGTGCATCCCAAGCAGGCTCTGGTAATGGAGCAAGAGGTAAAGGCCCAGTTAGCTAAGAAAGCTATAGAGCATGTGTACTCACCCGAAATTGTGTCGGTCTTTACAGTCGTTATCTCATTGTTCCAAATAAAGAATGGAGAACTGCGTCACATACTAAATCTTCGTCTGTTGAAGTGTTCGGTGCTGGAACTCAAGTCCAAGATGCTGACACTCAAACAGATTGTGACTCAAATCAGTTCCGAGGACTGGTTTGCCACGATAGATCTGAAAGACGCATACTTCCATATCTCCACCCTCCCTCAGCACAGGAGGTTCCTGAGGGTTTCTTTCAGGGGCAAAGAACACCAGTATCAGGCACTTCCTTTCGGTCTAGCTCTATCACCCCGCACATTCACTAAGCGCGTAGATGCAGCCCTGGCCCCGCCAGGCTGCAGTGCATACGCATTCTGAATTGCATAGACGACTGACTGATTCTGCGGAATCAGAACAGTTAGCGGTTCGGCATCGAGATGTCGTCCTCGCTTATATGCGAAGGTTGGGGTTGAGGCTCAATGCCAAGAAGAGTGTGCTTCTCCAGTACAGAGGACCACTTTACTTGGAGTGGTCTGGAATTCAGTCACGATGCGATTCGATCTGTCCCCCACGCGTGTAGCTGCTATCCTTACTGCCACAAAAGAGCTAAAGCTAGGCCAGTCACACACTGTGAAACAGTTTGAGAGACGGTTAGGCCTCAGGGCAGCAGCGTCCATTTTGATACCCTTTGGCCTGCTGTACGTGAGACCTTTGCAGTGGTGGCTCAGGACCAGAGGGTTCTCCCAGAGGGGAAACCCATTTTGTATAATCAAGATCACGCGGCAGTATCCCCGCACCTTGGTTATATGGAAGAAACACTGGTTCTTGTCCCAGGTTCCGGTGTTGGGAGCTCTTTGCCATCGAGTTGCTATCTTGACAGATGCTTCCCTCACCAGCTGGGGAGCGGTATTGGAAGGGCGCTCAGCTCAGGGCTTGTGGAGGAGTCATCATCTCTCTTGGTACATAAAATGCCTAGAGATGATGGTCGTCGTCAATGCGTTGAGGCATCTCCTCCCAGACCTGAGGGGCCATCATGTGTTGCTCTGGAACAGTGACTGTTAGGCCTCAGGGCAGCAGCGTCCAAAGTTATTCCCTTTGACCTGCTGTACGTGAGGCCTTTACAGTGGTGGCTCAGGGCCAGAGGGTTCTCCCCGAGGGGAAACCCACTCCTTACAATCAAGATCATGCGTCAGTATCCCGTACCTTGGTTATATGGAGGAAACTCTGGTTCTTGTCCCACAGACAACACATTGGTGGCCTCTTATTTTGGTCCCTCAAGAAAATACGCTATCTGAGGGCAGTGTATATTCCAGGGGGCCAGAATATTGGAGCAGACACCCTGTCGAGGCAGGGGCTGAGGTCAGGGGACTCCACCCTGAGGTGGTGGAGCAAATATGGGAGTTTTACGGCCAGGCAGAAGTGGATCTGTTCACGTCTCAGCATACGACGCACTGTCCAGTCTGGTTCTCCCTCACTCAACCAGCCCCCTCGGGGCTGGATGCTATGGTGCAGACGTGGCCGAGGCTACGTCTGTACGCATTTCCCCCTGTTGCTCTGCTCCCAGGAGTTCTGGAGTGAATCCACCAGGATGGTATAAGCCTACTGCTAGAAAGTAGCACCACCCTGGCCAAGCCGAATTTGGTTTTCGGACCTAATTCTTCTCCTCGACGGAACTCCCTTGGAGGTCCCGATCAGGAGAGACCTTCCATCTCAGGCAGGGGATGCAATATTGCACCCCCGGCAGAGGATTTGGAAACTGTGGGTTTGGCCTCTGAGGGGGCCCAACTCATAGAGAGTGGTCTCTCAACCGAGGTTGTTGAGACCATTCTAAGCTCCAGAGCTTTTGCTACGAGGAAACTATTTCACTATTTCGAGAGTTTTTCACTTCTTGGTGTTACCAGCGTCAGTGGAATCCGGTTAACTGTTCAGTAAACACAGTATTTGAGTTTCTGCAAGAACACTTTGTATCAGGTCTATGTCCTTCCACACTTTAGGTATATGTGGCAGCCATTGCGGCACTAGGTTGCCGGCTTGGGACCTTGCAATAGTTCTATAAGGCCTATCTGGGGCTCCCTTTGAGCCCTTAGATTTGGTCTCAGAGAAGTCCCTTTCTTTTAAGACGATCTTCTGCTAGCTATTTCGGCCCTCTAAGAGTCGAGACCTTCAGGCCCTTTCGGTCCCCACCTGCCTTGAGTGCACCAGGGATGGCCAAGGCAATCTTACCCCAAACATGGATATGTTCCTAAGGTGCCTACCATAATTCCGAGGCCTATAATAGGAATTCAATAATTGTGCTGCAGGTTTCTGTCCTCCCCCGTTTCTCGGACCAGGAAAAGGGAGTATGGCTTCTAAGCTTTATTATCTGGAGTTCTCTCCAAGACGTTTGTGATGCGGCGGGCTGGTCCTCACCGCTCACATTTTTGCAGCTTGGACCTGGATGCTGCCCCAGCTTCCCAGGTGCTTCTTACTTAGTTTGCCGACAGTTTTATCATCTGGCATTTTGTAAGTACGGCGTATTGGGTATTCTTGTTCCCAAGGCGTCATCGACTCATCGCGAGTTCCCTCAAAAGGGAACGTCTCAGGTTACAACTGTAACCCTAGTTCCCTGAGAAGGGAACGAGACGATGCGTCGCCCTGCCATACTTCCTGCATCCCTGCGATCGACTTTGCTTCGGCTCTAGAAGCTAATGCGAGTAACGCATCGGATGTGCTTATATCCTTTCCTGGTCATGACGTCACCCGCCCGTGGCGTTCATCCATTCCATTGGACTAGTTGACATAAGTGCTTCAGAGGTAATCACGCGAAGGCGTTCCCAAGGCGTCATCGACGCATCGTCTCGTTCCCTTCTCAGGGAACTAGGGTTACAGTTGTAACCTGAGATGTTTTTTAACTCAAACTGAGCGCTTGTGTCCGCTGCTATCAGTGTCATATTAGATACAGTGTTCTCTTGTGGCGCGCGCACTCTTCACTTGGACGCGCTCTTCAATCTATCGCCGTTGCGGAGACTCTCTATTCATTCTGGTGAGATCACAAACTAAAATTATCTGGTACACTGACAATAGCCCTGTGGCCAATGATGTTTCTTCCCCTTCTTCTCACTGTTGTCAGGTTAAATTCAGCCTCATCAATGTATATAAACTAACGCGGGACTTCCTCCATCCATTTGCAAAACTCTCTGAAATACAGCAAAATATCACATTGTGTAATCAATATACTGAAGGTCTGCTATACAGTACAATTACATATACTGTAAAAAAGTTATGTGTGCAGTACACAATACTAATTCAGTGAACAAATCTTAACACCACATATTCCCGTCGCAGGACTTTCACCTTGTCTGAATTTCATTAAAATGGCACTTTATACAGTTGTTTCGTCAGAACTTGATGTTTTTTAAGGATACAGGCTATTGTTGACAGAGAGACCTGTTGGACATTATTGAAAATTGGGTGATCATTGACAATATAGGCTTGAATTTCTCTTGCTCCTGTGTGAATATGAGGCCCATCCCTCATTGGTTTTCTCGACATTTAATCTTATGTTGGCCAAACAAAATACATGTAGCTTACTGTAAAAATGAGACAGGAATAGATAACAAAACTGTCGATATAGTACATGCAGTTAGCTATAGATTTTCTGTTGATAAAAGATAAGTTTCTCATCTGTGCTCTTGATGAAATGTCCGGACTATTGATGCCACCGTGTACCTGCTTAGCTTAGGCTGTACTCTCAGTCCAGCCTCCCTGTTAGTCCATGGTTTATTACATGGTCCACAATTTTAGCACGAATTTCATTACACAAATTTGGTTGTCTTCTTCTTTGTGCATGTCCAACCCTTTCTCCAGGTCTTCCTCTTCCTCTACCTTGGCCTCTTCCTCCACCTTGTTCTCTCCGGATTCCCCCTCTAATCCGCACTCTCCCTCTTCCTCTGACACTGACCATTTTCGTTGAAGACAGGTGAACTTACCTGTTGCCTTTTTATAGTGCTTAAACCTGATTGGTGTGTCTACAATTAAGCACCAGGCTGTGTTTATTGGTGGATGGGTGTGTTCATTTGAAAGCCTTTGCTTTGAAATTGCAAGGAAATTACATCATGATAAATTCCTGTGTCAAATGCATACAAGTGTGTTTAGTGTTTTGCAAATCACTGTGTGTAATGTTTTGCAAAGAAGTGTGAAGCTGACAATGTGCTTAGTTGTGCAAATCGAGGCCGGTTTTGCTCCTTGAGTGTAAGGTTTTGCTAATTGTAGGAAAGTTTTAATTTTAGTGTATAAGCAATTGAAAAAAACTGTAATTAATGTAAATTTTATGATTCCTACCTAATCTAAAGTGAGAACTATTTAAGTTAACAAAGCATAAAAACATGTTCTATCTCTTTACATATGAGCTAATTAAACAATATTAAATTTTATATTAATATTAAATAAAAAAATATGTGAATGAATTAAGAACTCACTATATATATATATATATATATATATATATATATATATATATATATATATATATATATATATATATATATATTATTAATATATTAACAATGTAGAGTGCTGAAATAGTAAAGATGAAATCCAAAAATCAATGTTAAACTGACACTGTTAAAATTCACAAAGAATGGAGGAGTGGAATAAAAGGACAGTCTTTGTTCACTGCATTGCAGATGGCTACTTCCTGAGTTTATGCTGTCTTTCATTGTGTTTCACAAAGTAATGCAACTGTTTTAGTTTCTCATCAATGCAAGTTAGACTGCTCTTTATGGCAGATGGGAGCCCTAATGTATTTATTTTCTTTTGATTCTCTTACAGAATTTTGGTAAATATGATAATCCAGACTAATGTTGTTATGGGGCAAAGATTACACTCTTCCAGCTGGGCTTCTGATGGTACTTTATTCAAGACCAATGGTTTTGGCGCGAGGTGTATCTTTAGTAATGTAATCACGATTATAATCAAATTTAAAGTGATTATATAAGACATGACTTTGGTCTTCACTCTATATATGTACACTCACCTAAAGGATTATTAGGAACACCTGTTCAATTTCTCATTAATGCAATTATCTAATTTAACCAATCACATGGCAGTTGCTTCAATGCATTTAGGGGTGTGGTCCTGGTCAAGACAAACTCCTGAACTCCAAACTGAATGTCAGAATGGGAAAGAAAGGTGATTTAAGCAATTTTGAGCGTGGCATGGTTGTTGGTGCCACCGGTCTGAGTATTTCACAATCTGCTCATTTACTGGGATTTTCACGCACAACCATTTCTAGGGTTTACAAAGAATGGTGTGAAAAGGGAAAAACATCCAGTATGCGGCAGTCCTGCGGGCGAAAATGCCTTGTTGATGCTAGAGGTCAGAGGAGAATGGGCCGACTGATTCAAGCTAATAGAAGAGCAACTTTGACTCGTTACAACCGAGGTATGCAGCAAAGCATTTGTGAAGCCACAACACGCACAACCTTGAGACAGATGGGCTACAACAGCAGAAGACCCCACCGGGTACCACTCATCTCCACTACAAATAGGAAAAAGAGGCTACAATTTGCAAGAGCTCACCAAAATTGGACAGTTGAAGACTGGAAAAATGTTGCCTGGTCTGATAAGTCTCGATTTCTGTTGAGACATTCAGATCGTAGAGTCAGAATTTGGCGTAAACAGAATGAGAACATGGATCCATCATGCCTTGTTACCACTGTGCAGGCTGGTTTTCTTGGCACACTTTAGGCCCCTTAGTGCCAATTGGGCATCGCTTAAATGTCACGGCCTACCTGAGCATTGTTTCTGACCATGTCCATCCCTTTATGGCCACCATGTACCCATCCTCTGATGGCTACTTCCAGCACAATAATGCACCATGTCACAAAGCTTGAATAATTTCAAATTGGTTTCTTGAACATGACAATGAGTTGACTGTACTAAAATGGCCCCCACAGTCACCAGATCTCAACCCAATAGAGCATCTTTGGGACGTGGTGGAACGGGAGCTTCGTGCCCTGGATGTGCATCCCACAAATCTCCATCAACTGCAAGATGCTATCCTATCAATATGGGCCAACATTTTTAAAGACTGCTTTCAGCACCTTGTTGAATCAATGCCACGTAGAATTATGGCAGTTCTGAAGGCGAAAGGGGGTCAAACACAGTATTAGTATGGTGTTCCTAATGATCCTTTAGGTGAGTGTATGTATGTTCTATGCAGGGTTCTCTGCAGCCCTTTAATAAAAAACAGAAAGGAAAGAAAATGACAATGTGAAGACCTGCAGTACTGCAGTTTCTATTTGCATAATGTTCTAAAAACATACATGATTTACCATTTGCGGACTAATTAGTTTAATCCAACAGCCAAAAGAAAAGAAATGCAACCGTTAGTCCACAAATGGCAAATGAAAAAGATGTCTGCATTGTCGTTCTTTACTGTATAAGCCTTTATTTGTAAAAAGTCAGTTGGTTACTTATAACCCTTTTTTGTACCACATACTGTAACATCTTGTATTAGTAAAAAACACATTTTGCTCAAACACCTAGAAAAGCTGACCGACACCATTACATTAATTGGCACTGACAAAAAGAAAAGAAAGAAAGGGGAAAAAAATAAAGAAGAAAATACAACCTTGTACTTTACAAATGTTGATTTCATGAAGACAAATCATACCCCCAAATGGATCGTCATAAATCATCACACCTCAATAGTTCAACAGAATCAAACCAAGAGCTTAATGAGAACAAAACCAGTACAACACAAAAACAGAATGCATTTTACTTTCAGGGCAGGATGTAAAGTAGAAATATATTTCCTTTCTATGAGAAAACATCACACATAAGAGTTAACCATTCATTTAAAGAATACAACAAATACAGGCAACTAGAAATGAAACAAAACAGTATAAATAGCGACTGAACTCTCAAATTAGGTATGAAGTGGTTGCCCTAGATATTTGCCAATTTTTATTTATTTTTTATTTTTTGAGGATTTTCACTTAGTACTTAACTTTTCACTTAGTACTTTACTTAAGAGGTTAGTACTTAACTTGTGTGTGCTGTGTTTATGCGTTTTAATTCGCTTTATCGGTAACGCTATCCCGGTGCAAAGAAAATCAGCACAGCAAAGTTTCTGGCCCATACATTTTAACAAACTCAGAGAATTTGCTTTGCCAGTCGTGCATTCTCATGGCATGAGACTTTAACTTGCTGTTTTGTTCAACAAGATGTAAGCAGGTCTAGTCTACTTTGAACTAATGGCTTAATAGGTGTGTCTATCTACTCTCAACTCTATGTGATATATTAAAAAAAAGCAAGAGAGGATGAAAATGTGCATATTCTTCGCATATTTTTATAATGAATTCCATGAATCATTTTCTCCATAATTCTCCTTTTCTAGTATTTTTCTTTTTTATTTTCTATATTTAATTTAAGATTTACAGTGCTTGGTTCGATCTCTGTGTACAAGAAGAAGCAAAAAGCTTCCTTCCCTTGTATGTGAGGGTGATATGAATCGCCAATTTTAGAATAGAAAAGAAATTATGAAAATAAACCTTTCTGAAAACGTAAGACATGCAAAACAAAACCGGTATCTTTTTGTGAGTTTTTCTCCTCTTCTTTTTCTTTTTTTAATTTTTTTTTTAGAGATAGGTTTTGTTTGCAGAAATTATGCCGGTGCTGCAAAAGCTGTCCATGCCAGTAGCATTGAGGCTAGCTGTTATTACCAACTGCCCTGTTTTGTTCATGCATTAAGAAATATAAGTGAAAGATATCATATTTACAATACAATTCACATGTAATTACACATATACACAAGAGGCAAGAAAAATTCACATTAAAATCAGTTCAACAGTTTTTGTACTTCCTTTTCTCCTGCTTCATGGGTGGATGTAGCAAAAGACAGAAACAATGTAATCGAGTAAAAGCTATACGATGATTTGTTGAGATATGTTAATGGTATGAAAATGTGGAAGTGAGCATATGGGGTGATTTGTGTGTAGTGCGTAGATAATTATGTCCTCCATTGTCATCAGAACACATTAGCACCACCCCCCCCCCCCCCCAATAAGTTGTGCAAAGCTCTTTTAAAAAAGAACAATAAAAGATAACAAACAATATATTTGTCTAAAACTGAAGCAAAGTGCAAGGCAAAAGGAAAATGCGTCCCCTGTCCCCTAACCAGATATCAAATTACACCGAATAAATCAGTATTACGATGAGTCACATTCTCCAAAAAAGGCCAACAATCCCATCCATGCTCAAGAGTATGCTACCTTTACACAATTCTGATCTAAAATCTCTTGGTTGTCCTAAATTTCCATTATATAACGTCCATCTTAATAGATGGAGTCTTGTCGTTTTTGTGTCATAACAGTGTATCTATGTCTGAGCCACTATTCTTCAGAGAGTGAGTTACAAATATAGACAAGAAGGGCCCATTTTTTTTTCAAACACAGTTTTAAGGTGGCAAATAATGGCCAAATGCTATAAATTATGCATGCATCTTAAAATGGTCCCAACTGAACCCTGTTTTGCTCTTCACTCACTAAAAGAGGTAATTAGCAGCAATTTCTGTCACAAATTTAAACCCATTCGACACATTCTTCGATAGACCAATTAATATCAAACAAAACAAATACATAACAAAAGACACAGCAAAAGTTGTATGAATAAAAAATAACTACCCATGCAGATTCAGTCTGCATGTGATTTTAAAATTAAGTTTACAAAACCTAAATTATTTTAATAAGAAAAAAAGCAAATTAAACATGGACTGCCATGAATACCATCACCCTCTCTAACCTAGTGCTGCTACATTTATCTGAGTATTTTCACCAAATTACCCTTGTAAACTGGCAAATTGGTTTTTAACAACAATTAATCTATCCTAGCACTATGATGAAACAGTAAACTTTCAAATAAAATCTAAAATGCTAGAATGATTTGTTGCATGCACCAACTACCCCAGATAGTGAAACATATGAGGTTGCAGACTTAGCAAACTGGTTAAGCAGGCTGACTATAAATAAATTAGCAGTTAGGCTGTGTCCAGTTTCTAGGAAAATTTTGTTCTGCAACTTGCCATTCTGATGTGAACTACTACACCAGCCATGTTTCCACTCACAAAACACAGAACCACATTTATTGGATCAAACGGTAAAATAACTTGTGTGTGAGAGAGTCATCGAGATGCAATTACAAGAAATAAAGTTGTAATTATGTAAAATAGTCTATATTATGAAAAAATAAAGTCGGAACTGGGAAATTGCCCAGTTAGGCTACAAGAAGTATGTAATTTTAAGACATAGGTGCAATTATGAGAACTAAAGAGTCAATTACAGAAAATAAAGTTGAAATGGTAATATAAAAGTTGCAATTACGCTAAATTATAAATTATGTTAGATAGAAATGTGCAATTAAGAGAGTAAAAAGATTTATATCAATGCGTAAATTTAAAAGTGAGAAATAAAGACGCAATTACAAGGAATAAAGCCACAATTACCTTATTTTATTTTATTACTCTGAGGTCTGACAAATGAAAAGACAATGTAATCCTACACCAGGAAATATTTGGTTCTACACTTTGTGGTTCTGAGGTTAAGCAGTGGAAACATAGCCAAAGTACCTGGGTGAGACATTTGAGAAAACTAATTTGTCACTATATTATCCTTTAATGTTCTAGAACTGTTAACTGAATTGTACCCCAAATGTCCAATGATCAAATTATAATGATCTTTAACCATGTTTAAGGCTTGAATTGAGTTGAAAGAGAATCACTCTCTCTCATGAACTTTGTTGTAGTTGCATTGTATTGCTCATAAATATTTCATGAAAATGCTTAGTGATCTTGTTAAGGCAAATCTAGCAGGGACAAATGCCCACAATCCAGAATCTTTCCAAAAAGCTGTTCTAGCCGTAAGCTCACTGTGATTAAACAGAGTGCTGGTGCTACAAGAACATGTTGATGATCAACACAATATCCACTTGAACAAATTCAACATCCAGCATGTCTCAGTGGCACAGTATGGCTGCATTAGCATGTTGCTAATCCCCTCTCTTCAACCCTTGCCTATCGTGATTGGTCAGGACGCATGGACCAATAGTGATTCAGGTTACCCATGTGGAAAAATAAACTGATCATTAGTGAGAAAGACTGCATAGTGCCAGCAAGTCTACTAGAAATGTATGAAGCTCTGTAGTAAATGGGCGCTAACCTATGTGCATTGTACTAACTAATTCTAAGATTTTCGAATTATTCTCATGAATAAAATACCTAACCACAGGTTATGATTATGATATACTGTATGAATTTTTTGCTCTATTATTAGTCGCTCAAAATGAAAAATTAGAGCGCCTATTAACACCGATTGATAACTTAGAGCATTAATATCTAATACAAAAATATATCAAGATCATTTTAATTGTACAGTTCTACCAGTTAATAGTGGTTGGAGCTCAAATGAAACAATGTACTGTATATCACACCTTTTCCAATGTGTCAAAGGCAGCGCAAAAAAATCTTCCTTCTAACTGATCTGGTTCCCTTGAATACAATAAGAGAAATGTTGGATAATGGTGGAGCTGGCATTTTCAACTTATCGCTAAACTTGCCTACAACACTGCACTAGTAACGGTGAATTTATATTGTAGCTTAAATGTTCTGGTCTACATTGTAAATTCATATCTAAACAGTAGATTAAATGAGTATACTAACAATACCAAATCAGTAACTAAATACTCTGCCTTTGAACCTTCATTTGGCAAAGCATTGCAGCATCTTGAATGCCAACTGAGAGTTGTAACTGGTCAAGGCACCCCCATAACACTCATAGTAACTAGAGTTACTCATGAAAAGCACTCTGACCTCCATCCTCTTTTAGTGCAGATTTGCGCTTAACTTAATTGCTACACTGTGCATGCATCTGTGCATGTCTCGCTTTGCACTTGAGAGTACTGGCTCCCTTGCACAGGTGTTATGGTCGTGCTCACAATAACAAATAATAACACAATAAGTGGAAAACCCTCAAACATGCTTCTATGTAACATAGGACTTTGTAAGTACATTGAGGTACAGCCTCCTTTTTCTTCAGTTTCCCTTTATTCCATTGTTTCTCCATGGAATGAGTGATCTTTTGGTGATTTGGTGGTTGGTTCACACCTATAAGACTGTTGAGAGGTCTGGAGTGGGGATCGAGAGGAAAGGGACTTTGTTAAGCCCTGAGGTCTGAGGCCTGCTCAGAATATCCTCATCAAAAAACTCAAGCAAGTCTAGAGCTCTCGTGTTCCCAAGGCACCACCGGACCATCCTCACTTTTAAATGTCCCCTTGCCCAGTTATTCAGCAGTTCAGTTCTCATCCACATCTTCAAGAACTGATTCAACATTGCTTTGAGAAGCATTTGTTGGGATGCTTCTACTCATCGATCTACTCTGAACATTGAGACATCTAGAGACTACCAGAAATAAGATTTGAATGAATATGGATGGTAGATGAATTGACATATGAATTTGAGTTTGTGGTCACCTGGAGATAGAGAAAGATCAATGAAGCTGAGGTATGATGAATCATAATGATGCAAAGCTCAAAAGAACTGGTGCTGGGTGAAACAGAGGTAAATGGTAAAAAGATAAATGGATTATAGGCCTTTTTGGTTGTCACTTCAGTTCATGGCTTTTATCGTACATGTCATATTGCCCCGAAAAGACTCAGAAGCATTTTTTTTTCCTGATTATACTGATGTCATTCATCTTTGAGATTCAATCCCAAGATGCAAAACGTCAGAGCTGTGGGTGGGTCTGCAGTGCTTAAAGTGAAAGGTCAAAGATCAAGGGTCATCTGGCCCTCTTTCACTGATTGATGAACTGAGGACACATCCTTCAGGTTTCAGACAGGCACATTTAGAGAAACTAAAAACATCAGAGTATATCATTCTTGGGATGGATCACTACAATGACTGAATATATACAATATCAGGTCACACTATGGTCAGAGTGGTTGACTTAAACATGAAACAGATAAAAACATGGTCACATCCCCTGTTGAATACACAATAATCTTTTCTTTTCTTTCCTTATTTTTTTACATTTTTCACATAGTTGATGGACTAACTTCAAATCCAAGTTCTAAAGAAACGTCACAGCTCACTAAGGGTTTCCCTCCATTCCAAACAACACAAAGCTCTACAAGATGTTCATGAATACTGTATCAATGGAACTGATGAAATGCACTAGGAACAAGAGTAAAGAAAGAACACCAATACTACCTGACCATGGCAATAAGGCTACTGAATGAATGAATGTACTCTCTCTCTTTTTTTCATTTTCTTAAATTCTTGATAAATGAAGCATAGTAGTGGCTTATTATCTATTAATGAACTACCTCTAGAACATGTGTAGGTGTCGCCCTCCAAAAATATGATTATAGCCCAAAAATGAAAGAAAAGATAATCAGCAAAAAAGAGAAGAGAGAAAATGAAATGTACTGACACTGGGCAGGACGCACTGGTTAAATATCAAGATGGCCGTCCAGTGTAAACCATTGACCAGAGCTGAGGTCCGATAAAGAGAATGCTTGTCACTTGCAAAATCAAGGAATGACACATAATTGCAAAAGAGGTTGCTGTACAGTGTAGAAACGGACAATTCCGTGAGGATGGGGAAAGGGGTCTGGGGTCCTGCTCAGTTGACTCTCCCCGAAATTCTCAAGCCACTTTTGATTTCATGAGCTGCGGTTACGAGAGGCTGATTACAGTATCAATAAAAAGCCGATGAGACGTTCAGATGTGTCCTTTTTCTCTTGCAATCTTTTCTTTTAGCGAAAATATCATGCAGTCTTTAGTTCCGTACCCTCGAACAAGGGACTGATGCTTGTTATTTGTTTGTTTCAGAAGGAAAAGAAATTCAAATACTTGAAATGTTTCTCTTGTATTATTCTTAAACATTCAAGTCATTCTATATAATAGGTTGTTTTTTTTTACACCAGAAAAGTCCTTTAGATTTTACACACGCATGTGTATATAGAAATATAATATATAGAAATATGCATATACATATGTATCAACTTTATATGTGTACACATATTTTTCAATTGTATCAAAGCCAATTCAATGTGCTCTCAAAATATGGCCCATGTTTCCTAGGGGAACGCATATCAATTCACATAATACAACCAATAGATAAGGTTGAAGAATCCAAAAGTGATAGGAAAAATGACCCGGGACCACTTGTCAATGGTGCTAACATCCGTCAAGTTGGGGATTTTGAGCTTCAGCTTGGATGAGCGCCTCCTTAGCCGGCAGTTGGCACGACTGCGCATGGCGCTGCGGTCCAACGAGTGGTGGCTGAACCCATCCCGCGAAGCCATGGGCTTGCGGAACTGCACTCCGGAGCTGTCAAAGGACATGACGGAGTTCCGTGAGTCACTGACGCTGCTGCCTACGTCGGATGGCATCACTTCATTGTTCATCTCCAAAGTGGTGAGAAGAATGTTTCCGTAAGCATCCACCTTGAGGTAATAAAAGACAGAGAGTAGTGTTCATGAGCAGCCACAGGAAGCGGATAGCCCTAAACTATCTCAAATAGCATTTACTTCCATTCAACCTTTCATGCAGAGGCAATGATGATGTGATGTGACAGTTATAACAAACTTCACTTGGGAAGATTACAAGACGTCATTAAAAATGTGATGGCTGACACACACACACACACACACACACACACACACACACACACACACACACACACACACACACACACACGCACACACGCACACACACGCAGAGTAGTTAATGACAATATTTCATCAACTACTCATTCTAAATTTGCACTGTTTCAGCTGATATGATTTCTAAATGCATGTACCCCGACTTTTCTTTGTTCCTCGAGATACAGATTTCTTCGCTGTGTATATGACCTGAGGGTGTTGCTTTGAAACGGCATTGAAATGGAGTCCTTGCCATGTGAAAGAAAAAAAAATGAAGAGAACATTAAAATGCTCATATAAAATCTGACAATCAAGCAACAATTTTTCGAAGAATACAAAAGTGCATAAATATAAGGGTGAAAAAGAAAGAGCCTGCATAAAAGACATGGACACAAATGCCTTAATTCAGTAAAACTATTTTAGTAACTGAGCTTAGAACACAGTTAAGTATGAAAATGGCTGACACATTTTGAGGAGGGAAAAATTAATCAGTCTATCTCTTGATACATCACGATACTTCGATTGAAAGAGAAGCCTGTGGCAATAAAGCAGACTAGAATCTGATAACATAATGACAATGTAATTTGTAACTTTCCAAGCAAGAGGAACCTCTCTTAATAATGAAATGCAACTTCAATCAAATGAAATACGTCACTGATTAAGTAAAGCGATGGTTAATGGGCTAGTGAATGTTCATTTTTAGCAGTGATGTGAAGCGATTCATTCAGGCAATAGTTATATTGATGAGTCAAGTTGTTCTGCTTACAAACTAAATGAATCCGTATTGATTTAGACATGCATGAACATTGTCAACACTTATTAAATTCAATTAAATTAGGTTTTAATTAGAACAAAAATTAACTGTGCAAACGTTAGAAATGGTTTACAAGAGATCCTGCATACCTGTTCCCTTAGACGCTTCTCCTCATAGCGGGGACGCTCGTTGTTGGCTTTGTTCAGCTTTTCGTTGATCTTTTTCTGCTGCTGGGGTCCCCGTCCAAAGAACACATAGTTTACAAAGGCATATTCGAGCAGGGCCAGGAAAACAAAGACGAAGCAGCCCATGAGGTAGACATCGATGGCTTTCACATAGGGGATCTTTGGGAGGGTCTCCCTCAGGTGGGTGTTGATGGTTGTCATAGTGAGCACCGTAGTTACACCTGCAAGGAAGCATGTTAGTCATTTGAGTCACGGTCACATGACTTGCGCCAGGGCTTCAATGGGCCATGGACATCATGCCCTTACTTTTTTTGGATTGTCACACTTTAGATTAGGGTCCAATTCTCCCTATTAACTAACTATTAACTACGACTATTCCTCATTATTGCTTAGTAATAGTTAATAAGGTACTTGTTAAGTTAAGGTATTGGGTAAGAATTGGGTAGGATTAAGGGATATAGAATATGGTCATGTATACTAAGGCATTAATATATGCTTTATAAGTGTTAAAGTTTCTCTAAGCCATACTGGGTGACATCACTTCTTGTTGACGTTCGAACTATTGTCAAACAAAACGGAGGCTAGCTAGACCCTCCCTCCTCCTCATCCGCGCACTAACCCCCCAAACCATTCTTGTCGGTTATTGGCGGGAACAGTTTGTTATGTTTCGTAGAGCGGGTCGCTAGAGTTTGTTTTTGTAGCCGTTTGTGGAGGCTGGGGTGTCCGCAGAGACCGCGTTTTTTTTACAGTGTGTTCAGGGGACAGGCAGTCTGCGGATAGTGAGGTAATGTTTGCTGTATGTGACAAAAAATGTTTTGGCCTAAAAAACGCGTGACATCGCTTAGAGCACCTTTAATAAATAGCCATCCTAGTAATATGCATGCTAATAAGAAACTAGCTAATTGTGAGAATTGGATCTAAAACTAAAGTGTTTGCCTTTTTTTTTTCTTTTTGGAATGGAAAAAATGTATGCCCAAATTATCATTATTTTTATTTACATAATTATGAGATATGGCAGTATACTGTTATGGTTTATTTTAGAATGCAAAGTGACTACGGTTTAATCGTGACATAACAAAACTTTTTTTTGTTTTTTAATAAGCCAACTAATGATCTTTTCAGCCTTGGAAACAAATAAATGGACATAGTTTCACAAAGCTTTATGTCCTAAATAGAATAATCCAGTACTCTATACTAATATTATATATATATATAATATATATATATATATATATATATATATATATATATATATATATATATATATATGTATATATATATATATATATATATATATATATATATATATATATATATATATATATATATATATATATATATATATATATCTCAAAAGGGTTCTTTGCCAGCTAAGCAATTGTCAGTGAAATTAATAGGAATGCAAACTGACAGTTCTCTCATTTTAAAAATACTTGATCTGCATACATATAGGATCAGTCTATCCATCTTGTTTTAATTTCTTTACCTGCATCACCCATATAATGATACGTAATGCAATTTTTTATGGAAATAGAGTCAAAATTTAACTTTGAGCATCACGCAAGCTTAAAGCTTTGCTCAAGTTGATTGCGTTGGGGAACCCATATAAACGTGTATCTCCTATAATCATGGTCGACAGGAAGTTGTATATAAGTATATTTGGAGTAAACAAAATTCAAAATGATTGATATGGTTTTATAAAGAAAAGAAGAATTCTATGTGATTCCCATCCTGTAAAAACAGGATGCTTTTTAAACAAAATCTGAAGGTTACCCAGGGCCACACGAGCAGCAGAGGCATCATAGTTAATCCAGAAGGAGACCCAGGACAAGATTGTGATCAGGATGGAGGGCATGTAAGTCTGCAGGATAAAATAGCCAATGTTTCTTTTGATGCGGAAACTCAACGACAGCCGAGGGTATGAACCTGGGGAGACACAAGTACATAGCAGAAGCCGAAAAAAGAGATGTCAACATGTAAGCGGGAAAAGAGCAAGCACAGGAAAAATAGATCTACAATTTGCAATTGTCAAAGTCTGCACTTTGACAACAGATAGTCATTTTCCCATTTGTTCAGATGGAGCATTTAATTTCCCCAAAGCAATGGATTCCTTCCCAGGGACTAGTTCCATTCCAATTAAACATGGCAGAAAGTCGCAAACATGGCAGATTTTTCTGAAACCCCCTTCTCAGCAGGCAACGTCTACGTCCCTTTGAGAATTGTCACAAAACATGCAGTGTCTTTTTTTCCCATTTAGCCCTGTAATACAGGGAATTCGAGAAAAAAGGGGGAAAACAATACTTAACTGAAGAGCTTGTCCTGTAAATGTGTAAAATCTGATGAGTGGTTTAGGAAAACTGTTAGCAGCATGTTTCAAGACGCCTTTCCAAGATTTGCCTGTATGTGCCCATTTAAAAACCATGCAGCTAAATGTAAGGTGTGAAGAGGTCATTGAATAAGACATTGATTGACTTATTCAATGTACTGATTATTCAAATAGTTGCAATGGCTATTTATCGATGTGAAAGAAATATATGTTATTTCCCTGCGGTTCCAATTTTCCTGAATTTGGGCTTAAATGAAACATTTTCAGATAAAGGTGCAATGGAACAAATTCCTTTGGAATCCTTTCAGTTGCAAATGTATCAAAAAGAAAGAGAAATAACTTCAGGCTGTAACTTAAATAGCATTTAAATATGAGTGGCACCCAACGCCAATCACAGCTTGCAAAAAACTGATGAATCAACAATAGCACTTTTTTTTCACACTTGTTCGGACACATCACCATGGATCTCTCCATGAAATAAACAAGAGCACACAAGGGCAAATGCACTTAAAATGATAGACACATTTTTTAATTAATTTAAGCTGTGCAATGCATTGTGGTATCCTTAAATCTTTAGTCTAACTTATCCACTGCATTTTTGCCCAGGCCATGGATTTAGTGCTGGTATTAACCCAATGTGGGGTGTAACATTAAGGTAGCAAAACTCAACTACATTTTAGCTGTGTAACAGCAGTTCAATTGTTTTCAAAACTACTGTATTTTACAACAATTAGTTTTGTAAAGGCAAAGCATCACGGGCAAAAAAGATCCAATGTTTATTGTTAATAGCAGAGGCATGTATAAATAACAGCTCACACAGATATCACTTGACCAACTTGAATTTGAGCAAAATGAGCATGCAGCGGTAAATGTGACCGTTCCTTAACCCAATAAAATTATACGTCACTTTGTGTGAACTGCTTGATTTACATGAACTGTCAGAATGCAACGATTCATTCAAATGAATCACACATTAACAGCCAAAAAATGTAATTAAACATTGTTCCTCACTGTTTTTGACTTACATAGAACTTACAGAGAGCTATAGAACTATAGTGTCACAAAATGGTTGCGTACACACACAAAGACGAAGGAGATTAGTATTAATTGGAAGTATTAATGTCTTTAATGACAAAACTGTGGAGATCACACAGGAAACTAACACAAAAACGACTTAATATTGACGAGAACGAAAGAGAACACAGGGTTTAAATACATAGAGCAAACAAAAGGAACTAATGAGATAATTGATAAAGCGACAGGTGAAAATAATGACTAATTAACCAGACAGATAAACTAGGTCACAGGGAACACAGGACACAGCAGAAATGTTACAAATAGTTTGATCAGATTGTCTTAGTTTTATATATTGTAAATGTATTTTAATGTTATAATAAATGTATAAATGTTATTTATTGTAAATGTAATGATCTCCTTGCAATTGAGATCCACATTGTTGAATTATGCATTGTATCATCTAATATGGTCTTTTAATGCAGAGATTTTGAAAACGTTCTAGTAATTGTTCTGGAATTGCATGATTTTGTTCAAACAGACAGATCTTCCCTTGTTCTCTGCTTTCATTCACACACATTCCTGTCACGGTTTGGGTTTTGTTTCTTGTTCCTGGTTCTTGTCTTGTCATGTGATTCCGTTTGTCAAGTGATCCTGCCATGTGTCTTGTCATTGGTTAATCGTCTGATTATTGTTCACAGGTGTCCCTTGTCTTTTTGTTAGTCTTGTGTATTTAAGCCCTCATGTTTGCCCTGTGTCTTTGTCTAGTATTGTATGTTAACTGTGAATGTTACCAGTCGTTGTTCTTGTTTCTAGCCTTTGTTTTATGTTTGAACTTATGTTTATTATTAAAGTTGCATTTGGGTTCGCTACATCTTGCCTCCGTTGGAATTAATTCATGACAGAACACTAGACCGCATTATGGACCCAGCAATCCGCCTCTTCCGCCTCAGCCAGGGAAACCGTCCAGTCGAGGAGTACGTCAAGGAATTCTGCAAGCTTTGCCATGGAGAGGATTTCAATGATGCTGTGTTAAAGGATATGTTCAACCATGGACTCAATGAACCACTTTACCAGCTTATGCCAGCCAATACCCCTCGGAACACTATGGTGGAGTATATTGACTTTGCCCTGATGTGGAGTGGCTCGTCGTTCACGGTGGGCTCTACGGATGAAGAGCCTCGCAAGCCCACGGCACCATCTTAGCCTGAGGTTTACATCAGCCCCGCTGAACTTGCGTTTCTTCACGTCACACCAGTCCTCAGACTGGCCACCAGATCAGACTCTGCTCGTCTGAGATTACTATCCAGCATGACAGACCCACCGCTGGCGTCTGTAAGATCGGCCAGAAGGGCCGCTATCAAGCACAACCCAGGGTCTCGTCCCGCCAAGATCGCCAGTCCATGGTTTCATCCCGCCGAGACTGCCAGTCCGGGGTTTCGGTCTGCCGAGCCAGAGACCGTCCAGCCAGAGACCGTCCAGCCAGAGACACGGTTTAGGTTTTGTTTCTTGTTTCTTGTTCCTGGTTGTCTTGTCATGTGATTCTGTTTGTCCTGTGATCCTGCCATGTGTCTTGTCATTGGTTAACCGTCTGATTATTGTTCACAGGTGTCCCTTGTCTTGTTGTTAGTCTTGTATATTTAAGCCCTCATGTTTGCCCTGTGTCTTTGTCTAGTAGTGTATGTTACCTGTGAATGTTACCAGTCGTTGTTCTTGTTTCCAGTTTATTAAAGTTGCATTTGGGTTCGCTACATCTTGCCTCCGTTGGAATCAATTCATGACAATTCCAAACTGTCCCATAAAGACAAAAAAATTGAATGTAATTGCCAGAAGCTGCTTATTATATTTTTTCTGTCCTTTTGTAAATAATTCCAGCACCAACAGTACATCTACATTTTTCTGTCTGCATGGAAGATGATTGCTCTGGGGTCACTGTGTCACTCCTGTTCGCAGAAATTGTTCTTTTTTTGCATCTTTGTCTGTATTCAGTCTTTAACCTCCTCCTTCCCTCAGGCAAACAGTCACATGAAAAATAATGTGACATCACAATTTTTGTTCACAGATAACGCTTTCTGAGATCAATCCCGGGAACGTTACTGGGTCCTGATCCCAGGATCAAAGGCTGTGTCCAAAATAGCTCCATATACCCTTAGATAGGGGACTATTTTAGGGGACAGCCATTTGTAGTGGTGTATGAAACCATAGTGGACGTTATCAAGTTCACTTATTCAGTCCTACAATGCACAGCAATAAGTGTACAACTGATGTATACTAAACGACTAGAGAATACCCATAATGCACTGTGAGGATCGTGCCGAATGAATTCCCGGGTCTGACCAGAAGATGGCGCCCGCAGTGAATCATTCATCCATTAATTTTCTAAACCGCTGGTCCAATGTGGCTAAAGCATAATATCATAAAGGTATTTTTAATTGATTAAATTGTTTAATTAAGGTTTATATGCTAGTTTCAATGACAGAGTTCAAGATAAATCTTTCCATTTCTACTGGAGCTGCCAGTTTTTCTAAGTTTCAAATGATTATTAAACAGCAATAAGCTGCAGCCCTTCTGGCGCACAGTGTCCGAATTCATTCACTCATTTTCATTCACTCCTTCAAGTGGACTATATTAGTGGACTAATATAGGGAATAGTGAATAAGGGGGCCATTTCGAACACAGCCAAATGTTTCCAGCATTCAAGCTGGGTTCACATAGGAGGCTCTCAGGAGACAAAAGGCTGAAGTCACCATGCCTTTTGCCAAGACAGACATGTTCCTGGATCTACATATTTTGTTGATCCTGGAACAATATTCCTGTTTGAAAATTTTGTCTTAGCCCTATCCCTATTGTGATGGAATTAGTTAAGTGAGTGACAGTTGTGGCGTCCTATCAGAGGAAGAGAATGGGTTATTTAATGTGGGTTGGTTGTACCCAAAGTGCGTCACCACTCGTCTTCCTGGTTTCGTCATCCACCAGCGACTCAGGTATGCTTTGATAGTGGCTGCGTTAAAGCGTGTGTTGAACGCCATTGATGTTTCGTCACTTCTTTGCATTTTAGTGCGTCCACTAGTATTTTCCGACGGTGCACTACCAGCTCGGATTGGGTGTCTGCTCTTCCTTCAATGTTGGGTAAGCTGTCTTTGTGTTGAGTAGTGTATGATGGCGTGCGGTATAGTGGGTCGCTATGTGATTAAGATGTTGCTTCCTGTACCCCAGCTGGTTGCCGGTCTTGACGGTTGCCGTAAACAGTAGCCTATGGGAATTGTAGGAGAGATGTTGTCCTCCCTTGGTAAGTGATATTTAAAATAAAACTTGGAACATTGCTGTGAGAAGGGCCCTAGTAACGTCTCGCTTCCCTTTAGGGCGTTTGTAAAGCGCGGGGTTTCCCCTTTCATCCTCCGGACGAGTTTCGTTACGATCTCTCTCTCTGTATCGGCCGTGATTGGGCTTCGTGGGAATCCGAGCCCCGCTCAAACTGCAGTATTCGTGCTGCTCTCCATGTTGTTGTGAATCGTCGCGGGTCGACGTGTCCGTTGCCGGGATTACACCGTCTACTGTCTACTTCCTGTTTTCCTTTTTTTAGAGTGACTGAGAAAATCATAATCTGAGCGATAGTTGAACGCGCACTAGTGTGCGTGGGTGTGTATATGTGTGTGCTGTAACAGCCTTAACTTGTTGTTCTTCCTAGGCTCACCGTGTGTGTTTGTGATTAGTTAAGCTTCATTTAAGTGTGTGTGTGTGTGCGTGTGTGTGCGCGTGTGAGTGTGCGTGTACGTGTGAGTTGTATTGGTTTTGTTATTCCTTGATTACGTGTATTTGTATGTTTGGCTTTGTTATGGCTGGTTAGTTTTAGGGTTGTATTAAACCCAGCTGTTTGTTTCTTCCCCAGGAACTGAGGTGCTTCGGCAGAAGGACCTTCTCTGCATGGTGGTGGTGCTGCCGTGGGTGACACTTTTGAAGTGCCAGTGTGTGATTTAAGCGCACGGTGACGTGTGGGTGTGTGTGTGAGTAGGATCGTGCTTTAGGAAAAGCCTATAAGTGGTCCTTCCGCCTGTAGCCCCAGCCTGGGTGGGTTGTTTCTTTCTTTTCTCTTTTCTTTGGTTTGCCTTGTGGGTAAGACAAACAGTTTCCCTGAAGTCCTTCTACCGGGACTGTGTTGTATGAGCCATCATTGACGCACTCTGAGAACTGTCTCTTCCAATGATATCATGTGTACATGTGCTGAGTGCCTTTGCTTTTAAAACAAGGAAGTACTGTTTTTACAATTTTGTTTAACAATAAAATATTATTTGTAACTTGATTTGTTCTTGCGTCTCTGACCTCCCTGACACGAACCTGTGTGGCCTAGTGTAATTACTGGGTATTTTCCCTGATTGAGTCAGGGTGGCGTAGTCGACTATCACAATTCTTTATTATCCTAAATTATTTTTTAGAAACCCAGAAGCCGATTATCAGAACCCAGAAGCCGACGTTATCTCTAAAATCAAAGGGAAATGAAAGATGTTGTACATGGTGAAATCACGTTTACTATAGCATTACACTAGCAATGGGTTAAATTCCCAGGTAAAAGACAGACTGATACAATTTATACCTTGATTGCAATGTAACTTGCTTTGAATATATTTAGGCTGTTTTACACATAAGTGAATCGTCCATACCTGTGGTAAACCTCACTTCCCTGGACACAAGACGTAGCTCCACAATGGAGAACTGAGGCAATTCCAATTTGTCCACACCTGTTACAGCATTGTCCCCTCCTTGCCAGAAGAACACAATGTCATCTGTGGTGTACCCATCTATAGAAATGGTAGACAGTGTAATGAATGTTTACATAGTATATCATTTATAGATACAACCATTGCACTGGACAACAGCAATCTAGCAAACATGTCATTTTGTGAAGTGATACTGCACAACCTACCAGAAGGTGGTGAACAAATTAGTTAATTGCTTGATCAATGGAGACAAAAATGTGATGTGTGTTTTAGTGTGTATATTGGTGTGCGTTATGTGTTGTTATCAGCCATTTTAATTGCAAAAGTAAATGGTTCTGCTGTTCGTTTTCTAGTGGGTCGCTGCGCTGAGTTTCATAACATATTTGTGTTTGATGAGCTGTCACATTATCGACACACTATTGACAAGCTGTCACATTATCTAGTTTCCATCCACCTATTTTTATGCACATTTTAGGATGTTTCGTTTGCATGCTCTGAGGTGCAAGTAATTTATTATATACTGTAGCAAATTACATTTAATAATATTTAGCACTAGTTCATCAGGAAGTGACGATGTTATTTTCGTCTTGTGTATGGAAACAGTGCTTTATTTGTGAATGTTTTATGCAATTTTCAGTTTCGCACATAACTTAAACTTTGCGCATAAATCGCAACTTTGATAGCTAATGAGGAGAGATTACTGGAAGAAATAGTTTATCATAAAATAGTGAACTTCAACATTTCTAAAATAAAAATGAAATAAAATAAATTTTAAGAATAATTCTCTGTCCTTGCTTTTCCAACCGCTAATATGCACTATAATGCGGCAGCTCAGTATCATATAGTGAAAAAGTAAAAAGAAAACCCGACATTTCTTCTGCTAAGTACAACATTTAGGGATTGGATGGGGGCAAACAGGTTTTCTGAACAGTATTTTTGTAATAAACGAGACAATTTACATACATTTTTTTTTATGTTAAAACAATTAAAGCAACAATTTACATAAGAATGGCTTTACAAACAATTTATGCATTGACGAACACTTTCTATATTGATTTTGTCAAATTATATAGGAATGGTATTATGAATGTTTACAAAGATGTTTCATAAATGAGGCCCACAGTGTGGTTAGTGACACCAAAGGAATTCAGTTATTGGAAGAGCAAACGTTAATGTTTCAAAAGAAAAGAAGTGTTTATATAAGAAGATCTAAAAAAGAAAATGCCCATGCCTCAGCAGGTAGCAACTGACCCAGTAAGCATGAAACAGTAAGCATAAAACAATGTACATGGCATAATCATTCGAAACATTTGTCTGGGCTCCACTGATGTACCCGTGATGGACAGGGCACAACATCCTGGTACGACTGACTGATCGATAGTGCAGGGCACCTCATTGATAAACCAGCAAACACTTTCAATCTTACCTACTTCTGTCAATTGTGCCATGAGCCCTCAGTGTCAAACCCCTCCAAGAGCATTTATCACTACTGACACCTAAAGACAGAGTGGGCAGGACGGCAGATATGGATGATTGCTCTAAATGGCCTTAATGATTATGTTTGCTTACATTAGGTATCTGTGGAGTGTGACAGAGATAAGAAGCAAAAGTGAAATTGATGAGCTGGATGAGATCACGATTTTTCTTCAAGGTGATGTGGTCAGAATGTGAGTAAGAGTTGGCATTTGTGCAGTGTAGGGGAACTTGTTACTTTTGAAGATTGGATTATTATACTAATATCATTCATTGCTGAAAATTTGTTCTTTTAACCTGTTAATCGATAGCTACAATAGGTACAAATAGTAACAAATATTAATTAATGTGCTTGCAAATGTTTGCTAATGAACTTATTGACTTACTTTATATCTACAAATGATTTTAACAAATGTTATTCACTAATTAACAGCTTGTTTATTTATGTGGATTTGAATGATTACAAAGTAAGCAATAATTGAAGGCAGAATGTTGAATTATTAGAAAAATAATGTGTTAATGCGGCCACAACACGAAGCGGAGCCTTATTTGAAGCATGAATAATTGAAGCATTGAAATAATTCAATGAAACATTATTTATGTAATAATTCAACGGCCAGGAGTCAATTATTCCTCTTATACTAAGGTTACCACACCTCAAAACATTGTTCACATGATGCATTTCAAGAAGTTTGTCAGGTTTTTGTCCTTACGCTCTTTTGTCCTTACGCTCTTTTGTGTAGGACTAATTTCTTACACATCTAATCCCAAGCCTCCATTGCTAATTCCAAAACGTCATTTTAGAGCTAGTAGCAAAGGCTTGAGCCACTGATAGCAGACTGACGCATTTATTAATGCAGTTATTAGAGAGAGAGAGAGAGAGAGAGAGAGAGAGAGAGAGAGAGAGAGAGAGAGAGAGAGAGAGAGAGAGAGAGAGAGAGAGAGAGAGAGAGAGAGAGAGAGAGAGAGAGAGAGAGAGAGAGAGAGAGAGAGAAAGAAACCAAATAGAAACCAACAGCTAGAACCAAATGTTATGGCATTGCCAAATTCAGAAAAATTAATTCATATTTTGGGAGAAAACTCCAGCTCAATCACAACAGCAGCAAAGTATGTAATAGTCTGCCACAAACTACGAGAGTTAGCCAGTGGACAAAACTAAAGTCTGAATGTTGGCTAACAACTGTTTTTTTTATGTGTGTGTGTGTTTATTTTCATATAAATGTAATGTATTCATGCATTTGTTTACATTATTAATTTATTGATTATTTGTTCATTGCCTATGTAATGGCCAATGCTTTGGCAATACTGTATAATTCATGCCAATAAAGCTCATTTGAATTTGAATTTGAAATTTGAGAAAGAGAGAGAGAGAGAGAGAGAGAGAGAGAGAGAGAGAGAGAGAGAGAGAGAGATTATCAATAAAAAGAGTTATCAAGCGTGAATAAATTATCTGAGTCTGTGTGTCTCTCAACAGTGTTCGGCTCCAGCGTTTCTTTTAATAATAGTATAAACTATAAACTTAAGTGAAACTGTACGTGTATCTGCTCAAAGAACAGTGCAATTATTACATTGCATTGCAATGCTTTGCATTGAGAGAAATGACATTTAGCTTTTAAGTTGTTAAACTATTTTGCTGCTAAAATCGTCAGAGCAGCGCTGATAACACATTTCTGTGCAAGTGTGTGTCCATACTGTATGTATGTGCGTTTGAGTGGGAGACAGAGCAGGAGAAAGAGAGTACATGTCTTTCTATAATAAATAATAAATACATAATAAAACAAAATTTTGTTGCAAAAAACATGGACATATTGTTTTATCCTGTTGTTTACTATATTCATTTGCTTGGTCAGTGTCAATTGTCGGTTTTGGTTCTTTTGCTGTTGTAAGCTGTAAAGACCTTTGAAATAACTGAAATTATTTGGCGAAGTGATATGGAACTGTAATGCGGTCAAGACTTGCATGGAACTATTTTACCTGTGTGTTTCCCTGAACATAATTGGACATCTTAGAACAATTGTCAACCAATCAGATTCAAGCATTCAACTGCCCCGTAGTATAGATGTCATTACATGCATGATCATATTTGAACCAAGGTTAAGTAGGTAATTATTACTGCTGTTACGATTATTCATGAGATGATACAACCCATTATAATGTTGTTTATATGGCATTATGCATGCATTATAATGCACTAAAGGTGATGATACACTGGGCAACTTTTTGAGCAATGTTTCTGGGCAATGTTGCCGTCAACAGGCATTATCCAGATAAATTATCCAGATAGAAATGTATTGCCCATTTTAAATGGGAAAGTGCCCAAGCAACAATCACCCAGCAAGATTGCCCAGCAACATTGCTCACTGTGTATCATCACCTTAAGAATACCCTTATGATGCATTATAAATGCAGTTATAAAAGTTATATAATGTATTATAACTGTTTAAAAAAGGAAATTGACCTTGGTTCTGTTTAGAAACGCAATGGAGCAAAATGCACATCTTTCCTTGTTGCATTTATATCTTAGGATATCTCTAAAACTCTGAGTTTTATTTAATATTTTTGTGATTTTATTTAGAAGAGACTCTAAAACATTAGTTCAGCATTTATTTAGTCTATTATTGCTATAGTCTGTTGTCTACTGCAAACTGCCTCAATAATGTTCTTTCTCCCCCTGCACAAATTCACACCTCCGGGTTCTGTCTACAATTATGATTCTTTTGTCTTTCTATTTTCTGACGGTTTGTTTTAATGACCCAGTTCAAAAAACAAAAACAAAAACAGTTATTTGTCATAATATTCTGGTACCTGATTTCCTTGTTTGGCATTTTATATCCTCTAAAACATGCCAGTGCTTTTAACACATGCAAAGACAAGTGTGTAGAACACAACAAATGATCTTCTCTACAGGTGCAGTATGCTAGTATTGCATTTCGAACAAAGCCTGTGTGTGTGTGTGTGTGTGTGTGTGTGTGTGTGTGTGTGTGTGTGTGTGTGTGTGTGTGTGTGTGTGTGTGTGTGTGTGTGTGTGTGTGTGTGTGTGGGGCCTGTGTGTGTGTGTGTGTGTGTGTGTGTGTGTGTGTGTGTGTGTGTGTTGTGTCTTTCACTTACAGCTCTCAATCTCCAGGGTGCAGTTCTGTTCATCGAGGGGGTACCTTCTCAGGTCCATCATGCAGGCTGCTGTAGTAGTTATTCTGGAAAAAGGACAGCAAGAAAACAGGGAAAGGAGAGTAGAAAAAATAGTGGAGAGAGACATTGTTACCTTGGTAACCTTTAGGAAATCATAGCTTAGCCTTGACTGTGCCATGTGAATATCTGAGTCATGAGTAATGTTTGCCATCTATTCTCAGAGAAAAAGAAAAATGGGGGAACTGCAATAGGCAAATGGTGTTTGAAGTCTGTTTTTTTTTTTCTTTGTTATTTCCCCCACTTGGATTCAGATATATTGCTTGGTTTTAATATTCTTATAATGTCCTGTGAAAATATGATAAAAGAAAATTATATATAAAAAAAGAAAGATGCATGCTGTATATCTTATTATGAAATGTTAAAGCCCCACCATAGTCAATCATTGTATCTCTTAAAACTCACCTTTGATCACCAAAATGACATATTTAAAAAAAATTTTCTTGAAAAAAAAATCGGAATGCCTTAAAATAGCTTTAATGTAACCCTAGCCTCATCTAGTATACGCGGTTCTATGCATATGCAAATAAGCCCTGCCTCCACTAACTCACACCAGCTCAGCGATCCACTCGTCCCAAAAGCATCGTTAGCCAACTATGGTCGCAAGTTCCTTAGTTTAACAAGTCTGTGTTTCACCATTGTTCGAATGAACATTCGCAGACAGCATCGCAAAGTTGTGTGGTTGGAACGCTCTAGAGATGTGTGGTTAGAAGCATAGTTTCAAGATGGCATGACATGTGGACTCATATAAACTTATATAAGTCTTTTATAACATGTGGTCAATAAATCTGTATCTTAAGCAAAATAAGCAAGCTGACATTCATTACAAAATGTGTCTTTTATTTAGAATACATACAAATTGAATTTACGTCTTTTAGTGCATCAAGAGATTTTAAGCACCATTTTTGAAACGGGAAACAGTTCTGCCGAGGGAAGACACGAGGCAACCACATGTAGTAGGCCAACCTCTGCTTGGAAACAGCCTTCCCTTCTGCTGGTCTCCGTAACAGACAAGAGCTGGTCTGAGGTCCAGGCTTTGCATTCTGAGCATGTATAATCGCAATGGAGCGGACGGCAGCAACTTGCAGGCTCACCACCTGGTCCAATAGGAGAGGTAGGAACCTTGGGCACATATCCAGGCCAGGGTCTTAGATATCGTGAGAGTTAGTCGGACAGAATACCAGGCACGATTCGTTGACCGAAAATACGTGCAAGTCCCTACCCTCTAGATAACTCAGATCTCTCCTGATCGGTATCTCCAGGGGAGAGCCGTCGAGGAGAGACACTAGGTCCGCAAACCATACTCGGGCCGGCCAGAATGGGGCTATTAGCAGGAGACTGAGCCCATCCCGGCGAACCCTCTCCAGAACTCCCGGGAGCAGAGCGATCGGGAGAAAAGCATATAGACGTGACCTCGGCCACAGATGTACCATCGCGTCCAACCCCAGAGAGGCTGGCTAGCTGAGAGAGAACCACAGTGGACAGTGTGATGTCTCTCAGGACGCAAATAGGTCTACCTCGGCATGACCAAAATGTTACCATAGGAGCTCCACCACCTCGGGGTGAAGACTCCATTCCCCGGGCCTCGGCCCCTGCCTCGACAGGATGTCTGCTCCCTGATTCAAATATCCCGGGAGATAAATAGCTCTGAGAGAGAATTTTCCCCTGGGACCATAGAAGGATCTGACGTGCCAGTTTGTAAAGCGGGCGAGAACGCAGACCCCCCTGATGGTCGATATACGAGACCACCGATGTGTTGTCTGTCCGGACAAGAACATGATGGCCCCTTAGGTCTGCGAGGAAATGTTTCAGAGCCTGAAACACTGCCAACATCTCTAGACAATTTATGTGCCACAAACGATGATGGTCCCCCCACAGACCCTGAGCTGGGCGACCACTCATGATCGCCCCCCAACCCGTGAGAGAGGCATCTGTCGTTAGCATAACGCGACGACAAGGAGCCCCCAACACGGGACCTTGGGACAGAAACCAAGGATCTTTCCACATAATCAGGGCGCGAAGACACCGTCGCGAACTCACGATCATGCAAAGTGGATTTCCCCTCGGAGAGAATCCCTTGGTTCTGAGCCACCACTGTAACGGTCTCATGTGCAAGAGGCCAAAAGGTATCACATTGGACGCAGCTGCCATGAGACCTAACAGTCTCTGGAACTATTTTACAGTGGATGACTGGCCTAGCTTGACCTGATCTTCTGTGGCAAGAATCGAAGCAATACGAGCAGGTGACAATCGTGACTGCATCGTCGTCGAATCCCACACTACACCTAGATAAGTGTTTCTCTGTAATGGAGAAAAACACTCTTCTTGGCGTTGAGCCTCAGCCCCAGTCTCTTGATGTGAGCGAGAACGACATCTCGGTGCCGAACCGCCTGTTGTTCCGATTGAGCTAAAATCAACCAATCGTCTATATAATTCAGAATGCGGATGCCCTGTAGCCTCAGCGGGGCTATAGCAGCATCCATGTGGTGTGGCACGAGATGCGACACTCCACTTCTGCTGCGTTCTTTTTAAAGAAAAGCTCGGCGGCTGGGACTGCCCTCGCTCAGCAGCCCCAGCGACACGCACTTTAAGGGGAATAAATTTATGAAAAGCAGCTGCCTGTTTTTTCTCTTCCTGGAACCTCTGAGTGACAGAATGAAGAGTGTCACCGAAGAGGCCCACAGGTGAAACGGGAGCATTTAAGAGAAGAGTCTTATCTTTTTCTTTCATTGAAGTCTGACTCAGCCACAAATGTCTTTCTGTGGCCACCATTGCTGCCATAGACCGACCAATAGACTTCGCGGTCTCCCTGGTGGCCCTGAGAGTAAGATCAGCCGTCTGCCTAAGTTTATTAATCATATCAGCAGAAATTTCACCCCCATCACACGCATCTTTGAGCAGGTCGGCCAGATAAGCCTGCATAAAGGCCATAGTATGTGAACATGCGGCCGCCTGCCCCGCCGCGGAATAAGCCTTCCCCACTAGAGCAGAAGTATTTTTTAAAGGTTTTGAAGGAAGAGCCGGTGCTTTAAGTGAAGACGCCGAAGCAGGAGAGAGATAGCTAGCGAGTGTCTCCTCCGCCTTTGGCATCGTCACATAACCAGCAGTTTTTGTACCAAAAATATTACCATAAGCATTAGACTGGTTGGTGTGAATTCTACTAGAAACAGGTCTAACCCAGGTCTTTGACACCTCAGCGTGAAGATCAGGGAAGAATGGTAAGCACCGGCGAGAAGGCTGAGGTCGTGCAGACAGAAATCTATCATCTAGTTTACTTTTGTTTCTAGACTCCTGCCTATCAGTTGGCCACTCAATGCTGAGCATTTCAACAGCACGAGATAAAACATCCATCAGCCCCTCTTCAGCAGTATACTGGAGTGACAAACCAGTTTCCTCTGATATAAAACTCTCGACATCCAGCTCCTCATAACTGGATAATCTCAAATCAACATCATCATGTGCCTCAACCCGGGCAGAAGTAACCGCCGCAGCGCGTGCTTCCAGAGCCGGGTGTGAGGCACTGGATCCCGCCGGAGATAGCTGAGATAGGACGGGGTCGGTCTCAACGTCGCCAGTGAGATCCATCTGCGAGCCCCAAGACAAGCGCCGCCGCTCTGCCTCAACAGAAGCGGGACCCGAGCCCTGGGGAGCTCGCAGCATACCGCTCTCCTCAAAGAGCGATCGCCGCGAGCGCAGAGTTCTCAATGGGAAACGCTCGCAATGCTGGCAATCGACTCCCTCGAGAGCCGACTGGGCATGCTGCACTCCCAAACAAGCAACACATAACTCGTGTGAATCCCCACCAGTGATGTATCGTGAACAGGGGGAAACACAATTCCTATATTGCTGCTCGCTAGTCACTTTTTGTTTGCTCATATTGGTTTATATATATAAATATATAATATTATATATATATATAGTGAAAACTCCTGTCTAACACAGACAAACACAATCGAAAGATTTCAGACACACACAGAGCTGCTGAAGTAACAAAAGCTGTCGGCTTGTGGGCTCAGGGGATATTTATAGCTTCCTGGTCGATGACGTCACCAGGATTTCATTCATGTTTCAGACGCGTCACGCTGCAGGGCGTTCCCACTGCGATTACACGCAGCGGTAGTCCCTGAAGGGGAACTGTGACTTATAAGTAAAAATATATTAAAACAAGTATTAGAAATATGAAATGAAAAAAGTAAAAATTATTCTGAAAAATGAATGGATGATAAATGACAAATTACTGAAAAAAGAGTATAGAAACACAAATATCAAAAGACAAAAAATATTCCCAGATATTGGCTCTGTCGCTTATTTGGTCACCTGCCAGATTGCAAGCTCTGTGACCCCAACAAAGAGACACAGACTCTGTTAAACAAAGAAATAAGAAGTTATCAAGGGTGTTAAGTAAATGAGTGAAAGTGTGTGAATGAAATCCCAGGTGTATAAATGAGAAGCGTGTGACAAAAGAGCTAAAAAAAGAAAGAAAAGCTGCAACAGTAAATAGTTCATTCTTTTAGAAAAAGAGACTAAAAACAGAACATGAATGTTCTTGTAAAAAACAAGAATGTGGGAAGGACTCAGTGAATACCAAAAGGAGAGGCATAGAAGGTGGGTCAGACGACAGGGGGAAGATGAAAAACTGAGACAGGCATCAGAATTAACCAAAGGCATAAAAAATCACTTTTGGTTATGGCACCAAAACTTAACTGGGTAGACGCATTGCCCCTGGCCCTTATGAGTTACCGCATGCAGACGAACAGAATTACTAACTTGTCCCCACATGAGATGCTGACAGGGAAACCAATGCCTGTACCACACTTGAGAGGTCCATATGAGGGGCCACCCCTAGAACAGTTGCAGATGGAACTGAGAACATACATGAGACAATTGACTACTATACATGAAGCTATTCATTCACAGGAGCAGAACAGGCGGCCCAGGGAAGAAGAGGAGGAAGCTCCCTGTCCAGTAGTGCCTGGGGACCAAGTGTACTTAAGAGTCTTTAGAAAAAGGTGGAATGAACCAAGACGAGAAGGACCCTATACCGTAGTTAGGGCAACCCCCACGGCAGTACAGGTAGAAGGCAGTACCACATGGTATCATTTGAAACACTGAGTCCCAAGACGGAGAAATAGAAGGCAGGAAGAGGACACAGATAGAGTAGAAGGACAACCAGAAGAAGTAGCACAGAATGCCCAAGCACAGCAAGAAACTGATAGAGAAGATGATAACAATGCTGCTGAACCTCATTCTAGGGAAGCTGAGCATACTGTGCCAGGAGATGAAATGCATGCAGGAGCGGGCTGAACTACAACATCCAGAGGACACGGAACCTGAAGATGAGGGAGCTCTTGGTCCTGATCATCGCAATGCTACACCTCCTGCAGCAGCTGCCTCAGGTACAAGGTCTCCAGAAGACCAGTCCCCTGGGGAAGGTCCCTCCACCAGAGAACCACACCAGTCTGAGGAGTTTGTCACTCTCAACCTCCAGGACATTGACTTCCCAGATATTGAATTCTCAGAAATCGAGCTACCAGACATCCCAGAATGGGGTGAGTCCGCTTAACCTGACTGAGCCAACAGAAGGTAACAATACACACAGATGCATGACAAAAAAGTTTCACAAAGAAAGCCAAAACCCCGAAAAAAATAAATGACCTGAACAGAGCAAAAGCTACGCAAGAGAGCAAGGCCTTAGAAGAAGACTACTTTGAATTAGAAATAAATCAGGAAACATTACTAGAAACTGCATATCACAATGAATGGTATAAGTGGGCACAGTATACAGTAAAACAGTAGAACAACAGAGCACACTTGTTTGTTATGTGCTCCATCACCCTTGAGAAAATTAAGAATAGTTCCAAACAAATATGATTACATGCATTGTGCTAGATTTTATTCAAAGTATTGTGATAGGATTGGGCACATGGTGCCACTGCTTGGCAATGTTGGGAAATAGTTACTACAAGAGCTTTTTCAATCAAAGTGGGTGGGGAAACGAATGCCAAAAATTGGATGTGCGAGTAGCAGAGAACCAAAGATAAATTCCAGAAAACTATGTGTTGGACAGATCATTAGAATATGAGTGCTTCAATAAAACTAAAGGATACCAAGATGTAGGAATATTCAAAGGCAAATGTGCCATTATTTGGCATTTAGATTATGAAATATACTATAACCCAAATGTGCATAAATCCATTAGTTCAATCTATGCCACAGCCACAGTAAAAAACAATATGACAGTAACACAAATTCAGGACAATTGTGAAAGTGCCACTCTAAGTTTCCCTTTGACAGGACCACTGGAAAACCAGATGGAAGCAATCGCAGATTATTTCTGGCTGTGCGGAGGGAGACAGTTAAGAACAACTTTGGTAGATTGGAAAGGTCTGTGTGTAAGGGTAAGATTGGCCCAGGAGGTGGGAATTGTGAACTGGGACCCTAATGACCAGGAGACAGTAGAAAATCTAAGCTGGCAAAACCGCAGAATGAAAAGAGCATTTGCCAAAGATCCTAGCGTCTATCTTGACTCAACTGGACAGCCACGGGGAATACCACATGAATTCAAGGCTAGAAGCGAGGTGTTGTCAGGGTGGGAGTCACTGCTCCTATGGTTTCCTGTGAATAAGAACACTGAGTGGATAAATTACATGTATTACAATCAGCAAAGATTCATTAACCACACAGATCAAGCACTTGAGGCCTTGGGTCAGCAATTAAAATATACGAGCAAAATGACTTGGCAAAACAGACAAGCCCTGAATTGGCTATTGGCAGAAAAAGGAGGTGTGTGCGTAATGTTTGGATCTGAATGCTGTACCTTTATTCCCAATAACACAGCCCCAGTTGGATCTTTTACTAAAGCCATGAGGAAGATAAAGGAACTAAGACATGAGGTTGCCACAAATGTGGGGAGAGACAGGAGTTTTGGATACTGGCTTGACTCTATATTTGGGTCTTGGAGAGAATGGTTCATTCAGGTGGGAATAATATTAGTAGTGCCAGTTGGTGTTTTCTTTTTGTTGTTTTGCTGTGTTGTGCCTTTTCTCAGATCCATGCTGGCTAGTGCCGCTGCAAAACAAATGATCAATATGTCAGTGAAGCCAACAGGCATTGACATTGGATGTACCACCTCAGGAGGAGTATACCCAATCGGCCCAGGCTTGGACGAGTTGGATGACTTTCTGTAAGGTGGTTGGATGAAAAAGTAAGGAGTAAGGGTACCTTATTACTTTCGATTTTAATATTTTTACTCTTTTTTTGAGAAGAGAGGGAGATAGCCCCACTGTGTATTTTAATTTGGGGATAAAATTAGTTAGAATTTTAGCATATGGGTAGAGTAGGGAGTTAGTTAGAGGGGTTTTCCTATATATTTTTTTATTTTTATAAGGACCCTTTTCCTGAATATAGTTACTCATATAAGCTTGTTTGAATATACTGTATCTACTCATATAATCTTTTTGATTAATTTACCTATATAATCAGATTGAATTATTTTACTTATAATCACACTAACTGTCACAATTTTAATATGTGAATGAGAGGGGACAATAGAGGGTCAGAAGCAGGTCGTTGCCCGTGCTACAAGGTAATGCAACAAGACTAAAAGGAACGATAAGAGTGTTTTTATTACATTAATCACTTTATTCACTTTTAATAAAAAGTGAATAAAGTGATTAAATTTACATTTTACATTTTAAAATCACTAAAATTACATTTTAGTGATTCAAATTTACATTTTAAATATATTTCAGTAATCTTAGTAACAAGTTGAAAAAGTTGGAACTGCATGTATTAGACCAGTGGGACATGTATATAGTATAAGTGCCAAAAAAGGAGGAATTATTTTGCAAGCGCGGTCATCGATTGTTGAAGAGACAAGAGTAGACTCTACTGGTGGTTTAAAAACCCGCTGTCTGCTCCAACACCAGATAGCGCTCTAGGCACAGCCCGAGCACCTCTGGCAACGAGGTGAGTACTTAATCTTGAGTACCTATAGAGTAGTATTGCATCATTCATATCTCCAAAAAGTCTTTAGTTTTATTATATTTATAAAAGAAAGATAGGCTGTACCGAGTCTTTCCGGAAAAAGCGAGCGGGTGGAGGCGTGCCGTGTAGGCGGAGCTAAATAATCACGAGCAAGCGAAGCTTACGTTGAGAGCGTCTGGAAGCTGTGATATCCCAAAATAAAACATTGCTAACAATCAGATTCAGCCATACATTTTTGATCCCGAATCAGATCCCAAAACTGAAATTGAAGACGAGCAGCAGCAGCAATGACTACAGCAGGACGTCTCTATGCGGTGTGTACTGGAACTGTATAACTTATATTTGCTTAGCGGTTTTGTAAATGACTATAATTTTCACTTTATGTCGTCGTATTTTTTTAAAGGTGTACATGTGGGAAGTGTAGTTTTACATTAACTATACGTGATCATGTTGTTTACTTGTGCTTACATGCCGATAGTTAACAGCTCACAGACATTTGAAGCAGTTTTACTCACCGCCTTGCGGTTCCAACTCACGACCATGAACCTTTATCGTTGGGACTGCTCCATCTTTAAGTATTAGACGATCTGCAAATCCGGCGTCGAACTGGGCCTTGTTTATAAAACAATCACAGCCGATGACTTCCATAAAGCCGAGCACAGCGTTTTGATGGGCATAACGTTACTTCTCTCACTCTAGGCTACAGCTGCGTGCGCGCCCTTCCGGGAGAAGTGCCCTTAGGACCCGTATAAGGAAATTCCGGCCTAGCTGACGTCACACACGCCCGTACTCGAAAAAAAACTTTCCGAAACTTGTGACAAACCAGAAGGAGTATTTGTTTCACAGAAATACTCCATCAAACGTGCAACTTAATTTTTGAAACTTTGTCCATGTTTAGCATGGGAATCCAACTCTTTAATAGTGTAAAAAAGTCACTATGCATGAAATAGCATTTCACCCCCCCCCCCCCCCCCCCCCCTTTAAAAGATTCTAACATGCATGCAATGGAGTAAATTGAAGGTGTTTGATGATTCTGACATGAGAGAAGCACAGCCCTTAAAATGATGTTTTAAAAGGAAGGTGGGATCTTTTACTCCATTCTAGTCAATTGGGAGTGGAGATGTTTGGTCCTGCCCTTCCTCCAGAGTGCACCTTGGTGATTCAAGTCAGTTTGGTAGAGATGGATGGTCGATTTTGATCATATTGAGAAGTAACGATAGAAGACTGGTTCGTGAAGATGCATTCTGGGTGCAACTATTGAAGGTGGAACTAGAGGTAGTCCCAAAGGGGGGTTGTGTTGGAGAATTCTACTGTCTTATACATGTATCTCACAAATAAAAGTGTGTAGGTTAGAAAATGTAAGGTGACCTGAGAAAAGACCAGGTGTTAGAAAAACACCTAGAAATCCTTGAATATGTCTATGTATAGAAAAAGGTCCAAAGTCCATTAGAAGATACAGCTGGAGAAGTACCTAAAAACATGTATGTATGTGCACATATGCTAATGTTTGGCCACAGTTAAAAATGAATCAGCAGTATGAAAACATAATTGTGGTGAAATAGTGGGGAGGAGCAACAAGGAAAAGATAACCGAACAAGCACTAATTGGACACCTAGAGATAAGAAAAATGTATAAGACCTGAGTACTGACCACTGTAAGATTCAGATGCGTAGCTAACATCTCATTTTGTTGAACTGCTCAATAAAGTTGTTTTTCTGAGACCAGAAACCTCGACGCTAAACGATTTCTCTGAGACCTGAACCAGACTTTAAAGATTTGAACTAAAGATCGAAGAAGTTGCCAGGACAGCCTCTCTGGGACTAAGGACCATTTCCCAAATTTGTCTCCTGAGTGCTTGTACCTCTTGTGGAGACTCTGCGCAACCTGCTTGGCACCCTTGGCCCCTGGCTGCTCCTTCCCTACTTTTTCTCCTCCCTCCACCGCTGTTTTTAGAGGGACCTCCTCGTCGGAGAACCAACCTAAGCAATCTTCCATGTAGTCCATGGGTTCCTCCTCTATTTCCTCTCTCACCGGGGTCAAGGATGGCCAAGGGTCTATCTTCCTACGACCCCCTTCCCCATCTGGGCCCGCCTTCCCCTCTATCTCCATCTCCTCAATAATCCCGTCCGGACCGGCTCCCATGGGGGGCAAATCCCCCCTTTTGCCCATTAGAAGCAGATGGCTCCGATGGGGCCTCTACTATGGCTCTGATTTTCCCAGCCCCCAACTCTCGTACCTGAATCTTCCTCCCGGGGACGAAAAATACAGTGGTTCAGTTTGAGAATGCATCACTTGGGCCAAAGGACCATCGGCCTCCCTCTCCTGGGAGCTCTGGGCCATCACCCTTGACATGGCTTCATCGGCCCGCTGGATTGTTCCTGACTGGATCTGCTTGACATTCTTGCGGGCACACTTCAATGGCTATCTGCCATGCATCCTTCCAGCGAACCCTTGACGCATTGGCTAAAGCCCTGCTGGCACTCTGTAAGGCCTCATCATAATGATCTCTGAGGATATCTAATCCTGTATTCAGCCAATTCTTGGCGTTTCCAAAAATGAAAGTTGAAAGAAGCACTGCTCGACACGACAGCATGGAAAATATTTGTCCATAAGGGTGCCAAATGTCTGACATAACTGAATGGACAGATCAGCAGCAGCAATAAGTGCACCACAGCCATGTCACCCTGTAGTCCGAGACTGGTTGCCCACTGCAGCTAAGAAGGGTTGAGCCTGGTCATTACCTGGGGTGTGTTTCCCAAAAGCATCGTTAGCCAACTATGTTTGCAAGTTCCGGCATTATCAGCATTGATATTTCAGCAACAACTCTGTGTTTCCCGAAAATTTTGTTCTAACAAACATTCACAAACAGGATCACAAAGTTGTGTGGTTGGAAAGACAGCTCTCAACTTGTGGTTATAAGCATGGTTTCTTGTGGACTCAATATATCCTTATCTTGTGCAAAATAAGCAAGCTGACATTCAGTACAATATGTGTCTTTTATTTATTATACATTCAAAAGTAATTTATGTCTTTTAGTTTGTCAAGAGATTTAAAGCACCATTTTTGAAGAGTGCACATATGCGAACGTGCTCTAGATTTTTAACTGAGGTCCTGACTCTCTTTGGTCATTAAAAATCTCATGGCAATTCTCATAAAGAGAAGTGGTGTAACCCCAGTGTCCTGGCCAAGATTACCTCCATTGGCCTATATCAATCATGTCTTCCTAATAATACCCAATCTTTTGAATTGCTCTATCATTCTCTCTCCTCTCAAAACTATAACTGGTGTGTGGAGAGCGCACTGGTGCCGATGTTATGAGGCTGCCATTGCATCATCCAGGTGGATGCTGTGCACCGGTTGTGATTGAGGAGAGACCCTCTCATATGATTGTAAAGCGCTTTGTGTGTTCAGTAGTACATAGTAAAGTTCTATATAAAAAATGCGTCGCTTCACTCAAATTCTGTGTCCTACCTATATGCAATTTGTGTGTGTTTATCAAGGCCTTGTGTCAGTGTATGCACAACATTCAATTTCCTTCAATCCAACGCTGCACTGTAAAATGTCTTGCGTTACAAATGAGTTGTGTGTGCTGCTGCACATTTTCGTAATTAAATTTACGATGTTAAATCTTAGCGACCTTGTGCAGATGAAATGGGGGCTGCAATGTGTGTAAGGGTAGGCTAAAAATAAACAAGGGAGAAAATGATTGAATTTCAATGAATGAGCAGAGATGCGTCATTGTTTGTGCATGTACAGCAGTGAGAGTGTTCACATGATAGAGCAGTCAACTCCCATAATGAGGCAACAACGAGCATTAGTCGATAGTTTTCACTCTATGAAATAGATTTATAAGACGATGACTGATTGGCAGATGCCTTAACCACTTATTGACATGCATAAAAAAAACATCCTTCCATTAATTGTCCATCTTGTCCTAAGTGTGATCGCTGGGATGCTCGGGCTGTGGGAAGGGAAACAAGCTGGATGGATGGCCAGTCCATTGCATGGTTAGCAAGACTACAGCTAGACTTATGAAATCAGATGATGACTATTAGTGATAACTGAGCATTACACAAAATGTACACTGAAATGTATATGCAAGTGATTTTATGAAACCAGATCAAATTTTCATTTAAAAAAAAAAGACTCAAATGGACAAATATCTATATCTGTCTTTAACAGTATACAATATTTTCAAAGGAATTAGTTTAATAATGTTAAATAATTCTGCACATTGTAAATAAAAATAATATTGTTTAAAGCTCTTATAAATATTATAAGATTCGGCAGTTCTTACAATCATAGCCTACACAATGTTGTGGCGTTTTCAATGGTTCACTATGCTTGTGGTTGAAATGTGAATATTTATTTTTAAATGAGTTGAGGAACAGATATAAAACATGAGCTTTAGGACATGTCTCTGCTCAATTCTACTTATGGGGATCGTGTCACATTTGCTTCAAAAGAGGTACTGAGCAAGCCAGTGACAAGGGATGGGGAAAGTTAAGTTTTTGTCAGCTGAGAACATTTTTTTCACTCTTTTCCACTCATCATCAAATGTCTTTCTCTGGTTTGTGAATGCAAAACATTCAGTCGCCATATGGCAAATATAAACCTGCCACAACCATTATATTACGCTTGATGTAAACACAGAACAATTTATGACACCACACATTTCTAAACTTTGAATGATTAAAAGATGTTCTGAGTTCAAAACAAGTTCAATGTTTAAAAACTCACTCTATGTATATTTCCTCACAAAATAATTTAGACTCATCCTTCAATTTGTAAACACAAACAAATTTTTAAGTTTGTATCCTTTCTAACCTGTATCATATGCCAATGCATATAAAATAATAAAAATAAAAAAATTAAAGTAAGAATAAAATCAATATATAACAGCTTGACAGAAATCGCCTCGGTTCCGACTGAAACCTCGGTTCCCTGAAGAGGGAAAGAGATGCTGCATCACCTACGTGCCTGTCAGCGTCTACTTCAGACTTTTATGAAGCTAGCGCGGCTCTGTTTTGGGCAGGCTTTATGGTTTCCTGGTTTATGACGTCAACCACCTCTGACGTTTCGTCACACCATTGGACTGATTTTACATGTGCCCCAAGACGTCATCATGCGAAGCGTTACCTTATGATCAATCAACGCAGCATCTTGTTCCCTCTTCAGGGAACCGAGGTTACAGCCGTAACCGAGCCGTCAACGCACTGCATCGATTGACACGAAGGGAATGTCTATACCACCGCCTCCATAGCGACAAGTATCTGTCCAGTGTGAAATCACAAGGAGCAGCACTAGGACGAGAGCACCTGGGACCCTGGTGTAGAGTCCAAGTTCAAAGAGTAGAACCTTACGAATGTGTGCAGTGAGGACCCTGCCGCATCACAAAAATCTTGGAGAGCAACTCCTGTCATAAGGGCCTTGGAGGGGACCATGCTCCTAGTAGAATGGGAACGGACAGCCATAGGTGAAGGCTGTCCGACTGATTCATAAGCAAGTGAGATAGCCTCGACCAGCCACTTGCTCATTCTCTGCTTAGATGCAGGGGACCCTTTGTTAGAGGGGAAAAAAATAGGACCCGGCACTGAGGTTGTGATCATGCTGGTAGGATGCATTCGTCCAGTTTACTTTTGGGACGAAACTCCTGTTTATTTGCTTGCCCGAGTTAATACTCAGTCTTTCAACCGCTCTTGACACAACCTCAACCAGCTCTTCGAGTGCATGAGGTGGCGAATCCTCAGAATCTCTTGCATCAACACTGACAACGTCCAGTTCCTCAGAACTAGATAGTTGCAGTGTCAGTGCCTCAATCAGGGTGGAAGGAACCGCAATGCGTACTTCCAAACCCTGAGAGAAAGGACTGGATCTATCAGGTGAAGACAGAGATAAGGCTGGGCCCGTCTCTAACCCCGCTGATATATCCATTTGCGAACCCCATGTCTGTGATTGCCGCTGTGTCTCGGCAGCAGCGGGACCAGAGCCCTGGGGAAAGCAAGCTTGAGCGTCCTCGCAAAAGAATGCCAGGCGGGATCGGAGTGTCCGCATTGGAAGCAGTGCTCACAGCACCCTCGAGCGGTGACTGTGCATGCTCTTCACCCAAACAAGCTACACAAAGAATGTATGTGTCCCCACCCGTTAAATAACGCATGAACTACTAAGTGATGGATTTTGGGGTGGGGCAGTAAATATGTTCCCCTATAAAAAAACGTAACAACTGTGACTGAGACTGGTGGTGGCAACATAGTGCATCCGTAACTGAAGTCAACACAGCGAGAGTGAGAAAAAATTACATTGTGCCTGCATCAGAGAGTGAGTGTTTCACTTGCGTTGTGACGGCTTATGGCTATGCGAGATTGCAGCACACTGTAGACGAGTAACCACAAAGTCGGCGATTCGCGGAGAACTGTCGGAGGAGCAGCGTGTGAGACGGGCTGTTGACCGGCTGCGAGAGACAACCGTGAGTGCTAAGGAGACGAGTGGAGATAACTGCTGTGGTTCTTCTGTCATGAACACATTGGACTGGATAGCAGGGTTGCTGTCCAGTCATGCTGTGAGTATGTTCTGACTTCTATCTTGCGCTGCGCCTATCAAATCCAGTTTATTGCCTTGTAACGGACGAGAATGAAGCTGCTTTGCATAATTTTACTTGAGTGACTTTTGAATCGGCCGATATTTTTAGGAGGTTTTAGTTTGACTTAAAGGTGCCCTACAATGGGAAATTGAATTTATGTTGGCATAGTTAAATAACAAGAGTTCAGTACATGGACATGACATACAGTGAGTTTCAAACACCATTGTTTTCTCCTTCTTATTTAAATCTCGTTTTTAAAAAACACCCCTGAAAAACAGGCGAATCTCCACATAATACCAACTGTGACGCAACAGTCGGGGATCACGCCTCCAAAGATTTGCATATCCCACCCCTCAATGACAGGCACTGCACAGCCGAACCATCAGAGCAAGCAAGGATCAGAGAGAAAATGGCAGATCATGGAAATAAATGCTATGTTCCAGGCTGTGCAGGGGATGTGAGGACTTTTCATACCCTTCCCACAGAAAAGAAATGTCAACAGGCGTGGATGATGTTTATATATAATCGGATACTGCAACAGTTTAATTCGAAGTTGTTAGTTTGCTCTGCCTATTTCACCACATACTTATTTTTGAACCTGGGACAATATCAAGCTTCTCTAAGCGTCTCAAACTGAAGAAGGGGGTAATTCCAACTATATTCCCGCAACCGGTAAGCAGGCTTGGGAGGGTTACTTTAAAAATGTATTCCGTTACAGTTACAAATTACTTCATAAAAAAAGTATTCAGTAACGTAATCCAAGTACCACAATATGAAAGTAATGTAACTGATTACTTTTGGATTACTTCAAGGACAGATATTATTTGAAAAAAAAACTTTTATTTATTAAGAATTTCACAGCCCTCAGCCCTGAATAAATATTTATGTAAAGGCAGACATCGAGTGGCTACAGTATTACAGATTATTTTGTTTTATTTTTAACTTGACAAGGACAAGGAAAAAATAAAGTGGATATTTCTTCAACAGGAAAATAGAAAATGCAAACATGCTTCTTTAGGTTGGATGTCGAGTCCTTCGATAAAGAAAGTGTTTTCGTTGCTGGAAGGCACAGTTTGCACTGTACAACCATGTTTTTGGCATTTTCTTCTTTAAAAACAAAATAGCAGCGGAATTTCCAAGAAATTAAAGCATTTTTACCCGTAGGCAGCATCGTTTCTAGCAGCAGTGATTGTGTCTGACAGTGATGCGCGGGTCAATGTATAACTAACCCGCACTCGACCGACGGTTTCAACTAACCCGCCCGCAACTCGGACCAAAAAAAAAAAAAAAAATGTTTGCCCTTAGGAGCGCAAACTGTTCTTTTTCTGAATGCTGTATAGCCTAGTGTTATGTAGCCTAATAAAGGCTTGATTTAGGCTATTCATTTATTTCGTTTCATTTTCTTAACGATTATCTGCATGTGTTTATCCAGTCTAATCGAAGTGTGCGTCTCTCCTCCGACTTTCCCAATAAAAATCCCGCCCCCTCTCTGAAAATACATAAAACTGACATTACTGAGATATGCATTATTAAAAGTAGCCTATTAAAATGGTAAAATGGTATTTTTCAGTTCAACGTGTTGGGAAATCGGGCATTTTGTCCCACGTCAGCATTTATTCAAAAGTTAATAACGCGCAACATTAAAAAAGGTAAATAAGGATTTCCCACTTGTATTAGTAGGTATTTGCGGAGCTTCCACTGCCCAGTCTTCACCTTTTCTCTTGCCGCCTTCATCTCTACCTGCAGACTGAGCTGGTGCGTCATCTTCACGCCAGTTTCAGCCAATAAAGGCCTATTTGATAGAAAATTGTGTCTAGTAGCTAGGCTACTATTTAAATTAGAAAGATTTAATCTTTATTTCAAACGTATCATTAAAAATACTTGTGGATGACTTGTAACCGCGGCTCATTTTGGATCAACCCGCGCATCACTGGTGTCTGAGGAGATTGTTGTAGAGAGCTGTTATTTTGCGCATGCACCAGCGGTGGGTGGCACTCGTGAGTCATTAATCAAGCAACGCTTAATATAGTGTTATTATGCCAAAATACAGATTTATTTCGTTTTAAATGAAACCATTGTAATCCTGAAAGTATCCCCCCCTTTTTTAAAAAGTAACTATAATCTGATTACTACGTTTTTTGACGTAACTGTAACTAATTACAGTTACTGGATTTTTGTATCCTGATTACATAACGCCGTTACATGTATTCTGTTACTCCCCAACCCTGCCGGTAAGTAGTGATTTTATTAAAGATAATTTACACTGTGTTAGATCCAGCGCAAGATCCTAGTACAGTAATAGCAAACTCCAAGTAACGAGCATACATAACTAACGTTAAATAATTCTCAGTGAATAAACTATACAGAAAGCGGTCAAAGAACAATCTACACAGCGCGAGTTTATCTCTCTTGCCAAACTCGTTATGAAATCTGACGCTGTTACACTGCACAACGAAGCTCTTACTGTATGTACATCGTTTGCATTGGTGAAAGCATGAGAGAGAGAAACTGCGTTGTCTCGCGATCAACAAACTGTCATCTGCTTGCTCAATGCTCATCACAGCAACATTTTATTAGCCTCGTGAGACCATCCTGATCTTGCGAGCTTTCAAGGTTTCACTCGCAGATCAGTCTGGATACTTTCCGTTAAAGAAAATTTGGGAGCAGTTCACCAAACGAACGTCCAATCAGCGTTGGCTTTGAGGCGGGTTGAGGTGTGACGCAACGAGAAGCGCGACAGTTCAGTCTTAAGAACATGGCGGCTTCAGCGGATGAAACTAGCATCAGTGTGGCTATCGAGCAAGTTTTATCGGAATTACAGAGTTATTACGGAATTACAGAGCTAACGAGCCTTTACCTGCAGCAGCAAGAGTAGCCTGGCTTGTGGTTGTGTTTTCGTCGTCGCTCTCATATGCTTTGTTGATCTGATTGGTTGATTTGGCCCGTCTATCACCAACATAGGCCAATCAGCTAACCAGTATTTTCGCCCCTTACCAAAACTACTTCAACGGAAGGTTTCCAGATGGATATGCGGAGCAAATCCATCTGGCGGAGTCAGGTTAACATTTTATGTGATGGGAATAGATCTAAATACTTTAAAAACATCTCACGATTCGTTAATCTCGATAGCTGTAATAGTTAAAACGTATTTAACAGTTGTAGTGAAAGTATTCGAGAGAGTTTCACATGTCTCATTTCATATGCAAGCAGGCCAGCCAATCACAGCAGTGGCCGGTTCTCACAGCAGACACGCCCCTTCAAACAGAGTGTTCAAATCAGAGACTAAAATCAGGCTAGGAAAAATGCCTTTTATTTCTAAAGTATGACTATTTTTGATCTAAAAAACATACTAACATTATAAGGGCAACCCAGGAAACATTATAAAATAATAAAAAAAAAACATTATAGGGCACCTTTAGTAAACTGAAAAATGTGTAGATGCAAAGTGATGTGAGTTGGATGTCGTATGCTGACAGTTTTTTTCTTTCTCTGTGTTCCAGCATCGGGCTGATACTGGCTTCTATGTGGGACTGGAGTGTAAATTAACGTCAGCTGTAATACAGATGCCTAGCAGAGACTAAGTTGAACTTTGACAGTCCTGAAGATCGGGACTTTAGATTTGCTCCCCCCTTTTTTATTTATTTGATTCATCGTTTTTGCCAACAATTTTATTGTAATAAAATAGTTTTTCTACTGCTATTTTTGGGTGTTGTTTTCCACTGTTCCCTTCTCCGATAAAGAAACTGTTTTTTCATATGGAGTTCCTGGGGTCACAGTTTCCACTTAACAAAGTTAAATATATATCTTATTAGGCATTTGGCTGCTGACACTAACCCCCCAAAACACTGACATAACAGAAACTTTTGAATACCAACATAAAAGTACATTAAACAAGTCTCTCCATTTTCTCATTTTGCTAAAACATTCATAAAATAACACTTTATTTCAACATTTATTCTCCCAATTCCTCCCCTTTGCAACACATGATGGGAAGTGAAAATTCTGTTTGATTGGGTTACTTGATTGAAACATGTTATTTCCAAATGAAAAGAGCAAGTTTACTCTATTAAACCTGAAGTGAACCAGAAACCTGATACAATAGTGTTAAATCCAAATGAATTGCTTAAATAAAGTGAACAGCATCATAAAATATTTTTGAGTGTAACTGAGGTGGAGAAAGTCTTTTGTCAGAAGACCAAGAAACTGCTATAGTACTCTATACCAGTGGTGCAGTCGGAGCCATGCGCACGCATACGCTGCATACTTACTTTCTGTCACGAGTCTGTCCTGTCTTTGTGTTGCACATGAGTGTTTGGTTATGTGGGCCATGTGCTCTTGTCATTGTTTGGTCCCTCCCCCTTGTTATCTGATCATTGGTTTATTTGTCCCACCTGTTATCCTCGTTACCCTCCTCATTTGCCTTCCTATTTAATCTACCTGTGTTTGCTGTCCTGTGCTTGTACGTTGTTTATTGTTTCAGTGTTCGTCGGGTGGAGTTCGGTACCGGTCCTGTTTTGCCATGTCTGTGTTGGATTTAGTTTCATTGGATTCTTTTGTTGGTTTGTTTATTTCATGTTTTCTTTATTAAAAATCTCATCACTCACTCTGCGCTTGAATCCTCTCTTCAATTCTCCACAACTCACCGTGACAGAATGTACGAGCCAATGTGGATTCAGCGGAGCGAACTCTCTCCTGAGGAGAGAGAGAATGGGATTTCTGTGTTCAAATACCTCACCATGTGTGTTCAAAGGAATGAGGAAAGGAAGGCAGCAGAGTCTTCCTCACGGGTTTCATCAGGAATAAAATCCTCTTCTCTGGATCTGTCAAGTGAGGGGACTTTATCAATGGTTTTAACCAGCCTAGAGTCTGCAGACATCCGCCAGAAAAGACAGAGGAGGAGAAGGAGATCTGCGCCTGTCCAGTCAGAAACTGTTCACGTCATGTCTGCCCAGTCAGAGAGTGTTCACGTCACGTCTGCCCAGTCAGAGACTGTTCAGGTCACGTCTGGCCAGCCAGAGAGTGTTCACGTCACGTCTGCCCAGTCAGAGACTGTTCAGGTCACATCTGGCCAGCCAGAGAGTGTTCACGTCACGTCTGCCCAGTCAGAGACTGTTCAGGTCACGTCTGCCCAGCCAGAGACTGTTCAGGTCACGTCTGCCCAGTCAGATACTGTTCAGGTCCCGTCTGCCCAGCCAGAGACTGTTCACGTCCCGTCTGCCCAGCCAGAGACTGTTCAGGTCCCGTCTGCCCAGCCAGAGACTGTTCAGGTCCCGTCTGCCCAGCCAGAGACTGTTCACGTCCCGTCTGCCCAGCCAGAGACTGTTCACGTCCCGCCTGCCCAGCCAGAGACTGTTCACGTCTCGTCTGCCCAGCCAGAGACTGTTCACGTCTCTTCTGCCCAGCCAGAGACTGTTCACGTCCCGTCTGCCCAGCCAGAGACTGTTCACGTCCCGTCTGCCCAGCCAGAGACTGTTCACGTCCCGTCTGCCCAGCCAGAGACTGTTCACGTCCCGTCTGCCCAGCCAGAGACTGTTCACATCCCGTCTGCCCAGTCAGAGACTGTTACGTCTGCTCAGTCAGAGACTGTTCATGTGATGCCCATTTGTGTGGCCGCCAAGGTTATACTGGACTTTTTGGAGCAATTGACTCGAATCCCGAACATGCCTGTGTCTGCTGCTCCAGAGCCGGAGCCAGGGTCCCCTGTTCCAGAGCCGGAGCCAGTGTCTGCTGTTCCAGAACCAGAGCCAGTGTCAGTACCCATTCCGGAGCTGGAGCCGGAGCCAGTGTCTGTTCATGAGCCGAAGCCAGTGTTTGTTCATGTTCCGTCTGGCCAGCCAGACACGGTTCATGTCCCATCTGGCCAGTCTGAGACAGATCTAGATATGCCCGTTTTTGGGACCACCAAGGCAATGAGGGCCTATTTGGAGCGTCTGGCTCGGAGCCTGGACAAGCCGGTGGCTGCTGTTCCAGAGCCGGAGCCAGTGTCTGCTGTTCCAGAGCCGGAGCCAGTGTCTGCTGTTCCAGAGCCGGAGCCAGTGTCTGCTGTTCCAGAGCCGGAGCCAGTGTCTGCTGTTCCAGAGCCGGAGCCAGTGTCTGCTGTTCCAGAGCCGGAGCCAGTGTCTGCTGTTCCAGAGCCGGAGCCAGTGTCTGCTCAGTTTTCTGAGTTCTTATCCTGTATGATGACTTGTGATGACAATTTTGTCATATTAGGTGATTTTAATATTCATATCTGCTGCCCTGAGAAGCCCTTAGTTCAAGATTTTCTGTTATTGCTGGATTCCTTTAACCTTACGCAATCGGTGGCAGATGCAACACATAAACATGGGCACATGCTGGATTTAGTTTTGTCCTGGGGTGTCCCGGTGGGTGATCTGACTATAGAGAACTTGGGGTTGTCAGATCACTTTGTTATATCGTTTAATGTCACTATTGCCAGGCAGATTGCGGGACCAGGAACAGTGGGCCGCCGTGCCCGGGCAATAAATGCTGCATCAGCTTTTAGGTTTTCAGAACAATATAATGCACACAAGTTAACAAATAAACTCAATGATGTAAACCAGAGTGTAGAGGACTGTGTGTTAGATTTTAATACGGAGTGCAACCACATATTGGACTGTATTGCCCCCTGGAGACAGGTTAAAGCAAAAACTGTATCCCAGCCCTGGCTCAATGATGAGAGTCGATTTGCTGAGGCAATTATGGAGGCAGGCAGAGAGGAAATGGGTGAAGGACAAACTGCAGGTCTCTTATGAGATCCTAAGAGAGCGTATGCTATCCTATCAACAGTTCGTAAAAGCGGCTAAGGAGAAACATTTCTCGAACTTAATCTCGAAAAATAAGCACAGTCCAAAAATTTTATTCTGTGTGATTAACTCTGTGATGAGTCCTGCCAGCCCCTCTGTTTTTGAGCATGAGGGGAGAGCCAGTGGAAAGTTCGCACAGTTTTTTATGGACAAGATCACAATGATCAGAGCCAGCATTGTGAATTCTGTCAGTGCCCAAAGTAGCCTGGAACCACCACTCGATTTGTGTGCTCGGGGCGTGTTGACCACGTTTAAGCCGGTTTCTATGGATGATTTGCTGGATATTGTCCTACATCTGAAGCCAGCTTTTTGTTCGTTGGATATTTTTACCTCCTCGTTTGTTGATTCAGGTGTGGGATGCGGTGGGGCACACTATTACAGTTCTAGTCAATCAGAGTCTTACAAAGGGGATAGTGCCATCTTATTTCGAACACGCTCTTATACATCCGCTTTTAAAGAAAATGAGTTTAGACCCCTCTGTTTTAAGCAATTACAGACCAATTTCTAAGGTACCTTTCTTAGCTAAATTGCTGGAGAAGGTGGTACTTAAGCAACTCTCTACTTTTTTAAATAAAAACAATATTTTTGATACTTTTCAGTCAGGTTTTAGATCGCAACACAGCACAGAAACTGCCCTTCTTAAAGTATTGAATGATCTGTTGTTATCGGTGGACTCAGGGAATTGTACAGCGCTAGTATTACTGGATCTTAGCGCGGCATTTGACACAGTGGTCCAGTCCTGTTTTCATTATACATGCTCCCACTGGGTTTAGACATGGAGTGCCATACCATTGTTATGCTGACGATACCCAGTTGTATTTGCCTTTGAAAGCCGAGGATAAGTCTAAAGGGTCAGCGCTGTTGAATTGCATTGATGAGATAAAACAATGGATGGCAGACAATTTCCTTCAGCTGAAAGAATGAAAATATGAAGTGGTGGTGTTCGGTCCACCGAAGTTAGCTGATCAGCTTTCCGAGGAGCTTGGCACCCTTGTATCCAAGGTTAAGACTCAAGTTAGAAACCTTGGAGTTATCTTCGACGCCGAATTAAAATTTGATAAACAGATAAATGCGGTGGTGAAGGGTAGTTTTTTTCAGCTAAGAGGGATTGCCATAATGAAAGGCTTTTTGTCTACTAAAGATATGGAAACTGTTATCCACGCTTTTATCTCGTCCAGATTAGAATATTGCAATTCTCTGTATGTGGGCGTGTCCAAAAAGTCCCTGGCGCGTCTGCAACTAGTGCAGAATGCAGCGGCCAGATTGCTGACTGGGACCAGTAAATATTCTAGTATCACTCCAGTTCTGGCCTCTTTACACTGGCTCCCGGTGGAGTTTAGGGTGCAATATAAGGTCCTTTTAATGGTGTATAAGGGTCTACACGGACAAGCCCCTGTCTATATCTCCGAGCTTTTGCAGCATCACTGTACCTCCAGACCATTAAGATCATCGCAAAGCTTACTGCTAAAGGTTCCGAAATCTCGCCTGAAAACTAAGGGAGATCAAGCTTTCTTGGTGGCCGCACCGAGGCTTTGGAATGGTCTCCCTGCCTACATCAAGTCTTGCGATTCCATTGAAGCTTTTAAGTCTTTGTTGAAGACATATCTATTTACTGTTGCTTTTAAGTGTTTTTAGTTATATGTGGCTCTGAATGATTTGTATCCATTTTTTTTTTTATTTTATTTTTTTAACATTGTTGAAATGTAGATTCTGTAAAGCACTTTGGTCAACTCGTGTTGTGTTTAAATGTGCTGAAGAAATACATTTTTATTATTATTATTATATTATCATTGGTTTATTTGTCCCACCTGTTATCCTCGTTACCCTCCTCATTTGCCTTCCTATTTAATCTGCCTGTGTTTGCTGTCCTGTGCTTGTACGTTGTTTATTGTTTCAGTGTTAGTTGGGTGGAGTTCGGTACCGGTCCTGTTTTGCCATGTCTGTGTTGGATTTAGTTTCATTGGATTCTTTTGTTGGTTTGTTTATTTCATGTTTTCTTTATAAAAAATCTCATCACTCACTCAGAAAGGTGCAGCTTGAATCCTCTCTTCAATTCTCCACAACTCACCGTGACACTTTCTGCCCAGGGCTGTTTACGTATTACGACTTCTAAGGATCTATATTGTGTACCCACTTGTTGGTAACACTTTACAATACGGGTGCACTAATATGAATTAATTCATTCTTAACAAATGCACAGATAATCATGTATTAATGTATGACTCATGAAGAACTAAATGATTACTGCATCAGTAACTAATAAAGATTCTAAATGATTAATATAATAAGCAATATCTAAATTGTTATTAATTAAATGTGTCATAATGTATTAATTACTTCATAACATATTTTTTAACTAATAGTGTAAATTAATGCGTTAATTACCACAATGGATTGAAGTCATGTACTTCAACTTCCAGTTGTCTGCTTTAATTAATCATTCGCTAATGATTTGCAAATGTATCATTATGTTATGAATTTACTTGTTGAGGCACATGACTATTATCTAACTGTTAAGTAATATGTAATTTTGGTTTTGACATCCACACTAAGCCATGGATTTCAATTTTCCAACAATCTACAACCAAGATTTCACTAAGTCAGATGAACTGCCGCATCCAGTACCTTGTTGTTCATGCACAGGAATATGTAAGGGATAATGTATAGCGAGGTGGTTGTTATAGCGAATACCACCCCGACAGGCTGACTAGGAGCCCGACGCGAAGCGGGGGGATCTTAATCAGCCTGAAGTGGTAGTATTCGCTATAACAACCGCCTCGCTATACATTATCCCGCTTATTACATGGCTACCTACCAAATAAATCAATAATTTGACTCAAAATATTGATTTAAAAAGGAGTTTATTGATTTAAAAATGATTGTATTGCTTCCGCTAAAGAAAATAGTCTGTTCAGTCTCTGAACTGCGTCCATGGCAACGCTCTGTTTTTCAGTCTGTTATACTAAGCAGCGGTCTGTTATCAAGAAATAACAGACCGCATTCTACATTGGAATTCTACCAAGCCATGTAATACGACAATTCACCATGACGTCACAACAGTAATAGATGTTCTGCCGGGTGGCAAAAGCCGAAGCGCTCCTATGGCAACGCTAGTAAATTGCTTGGAATGGAGACCCACTGTCGACAGTAAAAATATAATAAAAATTAAAGCTGCAAGCAGCATTTATCGGTGTTCAAGCAGTTAAGACCATTAAGGCCTTTAAGCACAAAAGCATCAAAAGACATTAAGTTTTATTTAGCATACATTTAACCACTGACATAATAGATGGAAAAGACCATTTACAGCCAATACAAGCAATTTACCATAGGACATGTGGTATGTGGACATATGGTTTTAAAGCTTTTTAACAGTTATAGCGCCATCTATTGTCTGATCTCCATAAAACTTTGCATGCTTGATAATGACGTTATGTCACATATGCACACCAATTTTTGTGAAGTTCTGAGTTTTTATTTATGATTTACAGGCTTTGGGGTCCCACCTTATATTAAGTGGCCCTAATACCTGTGAACTTGCATGGTTACTAGATATTTACTTAGTATGTAACTACAGTGTAAATACACATTGGTACATAGTATTTACAACTGTAATATTTGTGTAACTACACATAACAACCCACGGAAAGGTATTTGTAAGTACAAATGTGTAATAGGACATTGGTAACAACACTTTTTCCACTACAGTAAGTACACATGTGTAACAGGCATTATGTAACTACATTTTGTAACAACAATATGTATTCACACAAGTTGTTCCACTTCCACACGCAGTCTTCCATACTGTAGTAAGAACACACTGAAACCATGATTATTCATATGTGTACCATGTATTTACTATTTGACCGGAAGGACTTATGTTGAATTACAGCTGAAGTTTTCCCTTGTGGTACCAGTGTACTTACAGGGTAACTCCTCAGGAACTCTGCACTTGATACAATGTGTTAAACTGTCATAACTTACTGTTTATTATGCAAAACCCAAACCTCTGTGCAACACTGTATTAACAGTGTACTTACATGGTAACTACTCAGGAACTGTCCACTTAATATAAAGTGTAAAATGGTCATAACTTACTCTGTAATGTACAAAACCCAAACCTCTGTGCAACACTGTATTAACAGTGTACTTACATGGTAACTCCTCAGGAACTGTCCACTTAATATAAAGTGTAAAACAGTTACAGGAATCACCAACCCGTCGATCTTGGAAGCATTTTAATTCGACCGAGTTTCCAAAATCAGAGAAAAAAGTCTATTGTGTGTAGTAAGTGGTGTCTAGGTCTAGGGCAGAAGTCTCCTGGAGAGCCACGTTCCTGCAGAGTTTAGTTCCAACCTGCTTCACCACACCTGCCTTTAAATACTCAAGCGATTCTGAAGTGCTTGATTAGCTGATTCAGGTGTGTTTGATTTGGGTTCGGAACTAAACTTTGCAGGACAGTGGCTCTCCAGGAGCAGGAGTGAAGACCTCTGGTCTAGGGGATCCGGAGGCGCGCGCGCTGTTACAATCACGTTATTTTTGCGGCGCGCACCTTTGGGCTCATGCGGACGCGTCGAGTATAAACAAGGCTTAACGCTTTAACCAGCTCAGCCACAGTAACAGCTCTTTGTAGCCAGCTAAACTTTTACTACCCTGTTAGAAAAAATATATAGTTGCATAGTTTCATGTGGTTATTCTCCCTCTCTGTATTATGGGTTTGCTATGTTGGGAGAATGTGCTGGTTACGTTCGTGAGACAATCAGCTGATTACTATTATTATATTATGTATTAAGACCCTTGATCCTCACCTGACTATGGCTTTGTAAACTTTATCCATGATGTGGTTTATAATGGACTGTGGTACAGAAACTTGTTTTACTCTGGCTATTCTCTGCTGTCTCAGACGACGATGTTTGTCCCGTTTTAGCCACCGTAGCTTCTTCGAAAGGGAGGGGTGAGCAGTGGGCTGAGCCCTTAGTGCAAACTCGCAACCGAACCGCTAGATGTCGCCAAAAGCTACACACTGCACCTTTAACAATTAGTTAATAGTCATGTGCCTCAACAAGTAAAGTAATAACATAATGATACATTTGCAAATCATTACCTAATGATTAATTAAAGCAGACAATTCAAAGTTGAAGTGCATTGCTTTGACCAATTGTGGTAATTAACGCATTCATTTACACTTTTAGTTAATAAAATATCTTATTAAGGAATTAATACATTATGACACATTTAATTAATAACAATTCATATATTACTTAATACATTAACCATATAGAATATTTATTAGTTGCTGATGCAGAAATCATTAATTAATGGTTTAGTTCTTCATGAGTCATACATTAACACATGATTATCTGTGCATTAGTTAAAGGGATAGTTCACCCAAAAATGAAAATTAAGTCATTAATTATTCACCCTCATGCTGTACCAACCCCGTAATCTTCGGAAAACCCCATATCTTCGGAACACAAATGAAGATATTTTTGATTAAATCTGAGAGCTGGATCACTCCTCCATAGGCTTCTAAAGGATTGAAACTTGACAGCCCCGAAAAGTTATTAAAGAAATCGTTAAAAGAGTCCAACTGACTACAGTGGCTAGATCTTAAGTTTATCGAGCTACGAGAATACTTTTTGAGCGCAAAAAACAAACAAAAATAGCGACTCTATTCAAGTATTCTCTTTGGGCCTGGAAATTTCACGTAGTGTTATTGCACAACGCTTCTGGTTGAATGTTACACGCATCACACACATGACCAGCGTTGGCCAATAGTGAGCCTACGTGTGACGTATAACAGAAGCGCTGCACTGTTACACTACGTCATGGGTCACCAATCTCGGTCCTGGAGGGCCGGTGTTCTGCAGAGTTTAGCTCCAACCCCAATTAAACACACCTGAACCAGCTAATCAAGGTCTCACTAGGCATAATAGAAACGTTCAGGCATGTGTGTTGGACCTGGTTGGAACTAAACTCTGCAGGACACCGGCCCTCCAGGACCGAGATTGGTGACCCATGCACTACGTCAACAGCTTAAGAGAATGACACGGAAGAGAAGAGATGGTTGAATAAAGTCGTTATTTTAGGGTTTTTTTTGCGCGCAAAAAATATTCTCATCGCTTGATAAACTTAAGATTGAGCCACTGTAGCCATTTGGACTATTTTAATGATGTCTTTAATGACTTTTCAGGGCTGTCAGGTTTCAATCCCTTAGAAGCCTATGGAGGAATGATCCAGCTCTCAGATTTAATCACAAATATCTTAATTTGTGTTCCGAAGATGAACGAAGGTCTTACGGGGTTGGTATAGCATGAGAGTGAGTAATTAATGACTTCATTTTCATTTTTGGGTGAACTATCCTTTTAAGCATGAATTAATGCATATTAGTGCACCCGTATTGTAAAGTGTTACCCACTTGTTTTGTTGCTTCAAAAGTCCATAATCTACTGTCATGTTAGCTTGCCTTTTAAAGGTGCAGTAATTTTTGAAAAAAGCTGTTGAAAGTGCATCGGACCGAGCACCACAACAAACTTGTAGCCAATCAGCAGCAGGGGGTGTGTCCACCAATGATGGGGGTGAGAGAGTGAGCAAGAGGGAGATTTGAAGAAAAAAAGAAACATTAAAAAAGAGAAAAGCTAAGAAGAATATCACTGGGAAAAGAAGGGAAAATGGTCAGGCAATGACCCTGGTTAAAATTAGAAAAGATTTCCAACGCTGGACAGACCTCCACAAGAAGGCCTGAAAATGGTTGCACCATATTAATCTGTAAATCACTTTTCACAATGAATATAATTCTAAAGCAACATGTTTAAATTATAGTCATATAGAATTGTAATGTGGTCAACAGACCTGGAAATATTTTTGCCATGCAGTAGGCTATTTGAAAAATAATCTGTCAACCAATTTTTGAATGCACTGTATTTACTGGGTAGTGCGACTGGGTAATAGTAACTTTTTTGTTGATGGGACTACACCACCACATATGGTAATACAATTTGGCCGAAAATACAATTTATTTATTTATTTGTTTACTTATTTATTTATGTATTTATTTATCTATTTATTTATGTAATTGATAATGTAATACTACATTGAGGTTGCATGCCGAGTTCAATTAGTTGGTATTTGAACTTTTCTTTCACTTTTCATCTATTGTAAGATCACTTTACAGTTATGTAATGGAAATTAATTTTCCCTAAAGCACATTGTTGTATTTTACGGTATCTGCACTCATTCATTAATGTTGTTGTATAATATAATAGACAGTAAGCTGCAAAATTATTCCTGAATAAGAGGTTTTTGTAATAAGTTGATCTAACTAGTGTTCGCTGGGCAGGAAAGTAGTCTATTTGTTTTTGTGTGTCATCTGAAGCCAAAGTTTAATTCGGACAAAAGAGAATATATTTTTGACTGAAATATTTGATTTTGATGTGACAATTTGAGGTTTGTGCAAGTTTATATGTAGTTATGAGATTGTGTTTATAGCTGTGACAAAATTATGAATTGTTTCATGAATTGTGTATTAGAAAATCGAGCAAAACTGTATATAGGCCTACTGTATATGTCATATAATTTGCAATAACAGCTGCTTGTTTGTGTTTTTCATTTCATGTCACTCTTTTTTCCCCTCATTATTTCACCATACTTTCTTTAAAATGTAGAGTAAACAGTCAGCTATACCTGTCATATATTCTCCATGTCTTGACTGGACTTGTATTTCCTGTCCTAGTGTCATGTTTTGTAGTCCTGTTTAGTTTTTCTTGCTGATTATTCTCCCTGTATACACCCCAGTGTTTCTCATGTTTTTTGTCTGGTGTTGTCCTACATGGATGTTATGTGTGCTCTTTTGTTGTTTTGTTTCAATAAAATAGTCACTGCATTTAGACCCTCCTCTCTGTTCTTCCTTAACTGCCTCATAATTGCCTCATAACATAGATGCTCAGGGTTAACATTCTATAAAATTATTTCCTTTCAACACACTGCTTAAAACCCTTCAATATGAGCATTAGCATTCTCCTTCAAATCCCCATAAAGCACAAACCTCTGCATATTTGCAAATCTATGCGTTTGTGGGTCATATGGAGGATGTTTTGCATACATACTGTAGCTCTACTAAAGCTGACTAAGGCACATTAATTCGAAATCCCTTTTTAGACATGACAGGGCATGATATTGATAATTAAACATTAACAACAGCTCCGACTCATGAATAATTTACAGCCGGCAATGGTCCATCTTAAGACATTATAAAAAAGTGGACGTATCAATACTGCAAACATCCAAGCTGGATTCACCTTATTTAAATTCTCCACAGCAGTGCAGGTTTGAGAAACCCTCTGGGGGAAAAAGCAACCAACCTGTGGTCTCACTGCTTATTCCTCGATTCCACCTGTGCCAGAGCCTCTTGGAAGAGGAAACAGTTTGTCATCTTTCATTATTGATAGTTTGATTGAGAGGAGCACGAAGAGTGTACTCTCTGCCTTGCCGGATCAGCTCTAATCAGTTAATGCATAGCAGAGTCAGGAGGGAGAGTGTTTATTTTTATACCCGTGCCTTTGTTTGTCCAAAAGAGGACGCCATCTGAGACAACAGTTTGTAGACATTCCATCTTATGTGTAACCGTTTAGAGGGGATTTGGGGGTGAGTTATGATAGTTGACTATTTGACTAGACGTCCAGCAACCAAGCTAGATTTTTTTTTTTTACTTTTAGTCTCTGTAGTGTTGATATTTTATCCATCACCACTACAGCTTTTGGCCATTGCGTCACGTTTTGCATGATTTTTAGAGCATGCCATATAAGTTGTATTTTTAGACTGTGGACCCTATCATACACCCAGCGTAATGCGGCGCCAGGTGCGACGCAAGTGTTTTTTGCTGGTTTTACCTCATCGCAGTTATCATTTTCACGTCCTGCGCCACGTTGTTTAAATAGCAAATGCATTTGTGCCCATTTGTGCGCCCATGGGCTGCTGGTCTGAAAAAGAGGTGTGTTCAGGCACATTGTTGGCATGTTACTATTTTGAGGCAACTGAAATAGACTGTGCCATTGACCAATTAAAACCTGGTCTAAAGTCAATCGTGCAATATGTTATTTGTTATTTTAGGAGCATGTAATATGTGCCTATAGGCGGGTGCACAATGCGCATACACTCTGTTTATTACACACACACACAGTGTGCAGCAGCACACAAGCATGCGAAATATATATAAAAAAGGATTACAATGGAAAATAGTATTATTGTGTACATAAAGATATGGTGGAATCCAGCTTGTACTGTAGATAATCTGCTTGATTTCTTTAACCTCGCGCACGAGCAGATCCGTTTCCTCGCTAGAGAAGCGTTCAGTCTTTCCACTTGCAAATTCCGTAATGTAAATAGCGAATCCGCAATGGTGCGAGCGCAACTGGCTTTTAAAGGGAATGGGAGATGAGACTCTGATTGGTTTACTCTGATTTATATGCTGTTTAATGTTGATGATCGCGTTATTTTACATATGCATATGATTACATATTATTTAGCTTGTTTCTGTATCTTCTTCATATGTGTTTTGCTCATGAGATTCAGTACTCTTTCAGAAGATCCGTGATAGTGCCCACTACTGTATAACAGTGAAAACACGGAAAGCCGGAAAAATCCGTCAATGGCGGGGAAGCGTTTTCTCACAAATGATGGACATTCCTATATTGCAAGGTGCCACCATGTTACAGTTTCAGGAGACAGTCGTGACTAATTTGCTATATGCAGTTTTATGTTTACTGAGAGTAAGGGACCACCTTACTTTGGCCAAATCAATAACGAAGTTTGAAGCGGGGCTGTAAATCAAAAAAGGCAAAGCTTCATCACACTTTCCACACAATATCATTAGCGCCTTCATTTTCAACACAGTCTGTCAGTGCTGTGAACCATTAACACATATCTTTCACACACCCCAAATAGAAGCTTTCCCATAGCTAACCTTGTCCTCACTGTGATAGCAAGTGTGACATGAAGTTTACCTTATAATTAAAGTTACACTAAGAACTTTGATACTGATATCAACAATTTATACAATAATGATGTCACACAAAATGGCTGCAACGTTCAGGCTAAATGACTGTGAATCAGGCAATTATTGAGTTTGGACTGAGTGAATGAAACCTATTCATAACTTTTAGCTGATTACAATCATCTTAAAGTCTGTGTGAACTGAGAGCTGTGACCGACTTAACATCAGTATTGTGACAAATGTAATTGTCATGGATTAATCGTTCACCATATAACTAGTAATGTGCGCTAAGGGTAATTTCTGATTTCATGTGGACTTTAAGACTGTGATTTGCAGTGTTATTGGAAAACCTGACATTATACAGCACAATACACATAGGTAGCAGTGATGTTAAAGAGGCAGTGGCATTTACCTCAGTCCATAAAGAACAGTGCCATCTGGGTGGAGCCGAATCATTCGGTTCTTCACCGTCACACCGTGCAGGAAAGACTTCTTGTCATTCAGGAAGTAGGTATCTGGGAGCCATAACTGATCAGCCACACGGTTGTCCAAAGTGAGATTTAAAGCCATCTCAGCGTAGGCCAACCGTTTGTCCCTCCAGCTTTGTTGGAAATACATGGTGATGGTGTAGTCCTGCAAAGAGCACAGAAAGAGTCTGAGATTGAGAATGAAGGTGTGTTCAAAGTATTTATCATTATTATTATTTTCAGTCATAGATTTGTCCTTTCAAAGAAAATCTACTTTATGTTATTGATTTTCATCCAATTTACTCTGACTGTATTTACTCTTACACGATAATTATACATTTTATTTTTATAGCACCACCTTATATGAGTATTATGTTTCAAATTAATTTTCGGATAATAAATAAGAAACGTTATGCCTCAATATTTGTTTGATCTGGTTTGACAGCATTGTAACATCTAGTACGGCACACTCATCATAAAACATTTTTTATTGAATGAGAAGGTAATGCAAAAATTATAAAATGAATTAAGATGTGTACCAATTTTGATATTAATTAAGCAGTAAATATGCTTTGATAGGATTAGTCCATTTGAGCAGTGACTTATGGATGTAGGGCAAATACGATTGGCTAAGGAGGCCACTCTAAAGATCCACTGATATGACTCATCGCTGCTGAAAACTGGAACGGCATCTCTAATAATACAGCATTCTGCACAGAAACTAGTCTACTGTAATAAGCATACATTTAGTTGTGCTGGATGGTTTAAGGAAATGGTTAGAAAAGAGTCTGACTTCATATTCATCCACATGACAAGGCCCCTGTTTACAAAGTGTAATAGAAGCAATCACATATTTCATAGGGCAATTTCATATATCTTGTACCATTGATGACTGATAAATAAATAATCATAACCAAATTTTGGAACGCATAACAGTTTAAATAAATAAGATAAAGCAACCATAAAAAGTAAAAGTATTGTATTTACTTGGAAAAGTGATACCCAACTTAATAATTTACAGCTGTGTACAACTATTTTACTTATATTTTACTTTTACAAATATATGAATTATAAAAGCTCATAGCTATTGGTAACAGTTATTTCATTTATAATTATTATATTATTATAGGCTTAAATGAAAATATTCTGACAGTGAGACTGACTTGGTAGCCACAGGTAAAACTGTAAAAAAAAAAACCTGTTGTCTAAACACAGGCAAAACCATCTCGGTTAAATATGGTAACCTACGTTCCCTGAAAGAGGGAACGCAGATGTTTGTCGGAGGGATCCGACTTGAATGGGATCTTCGCAGAGAGACCAATCTACTTCGAGAGAAAGTAAACGAGCCAATGCACACTGCAATAATTATGCAATAATTGTGCCAGCTGCTTCTATCACACAGCGCTGTATATAATGAGCAGAAAGTGCAACACATCTTTGGTTTTCGCTGAGGAGCCGAGCCAGGGACCCGGTTGTCTGGTCGTACAACAACATGGCGACAGGACTAACGTCTCTGTTCCCTCTTTCAGGGAATGTGGGTTACTGTCATGAAACAACCAGACACAGGTAGATCCAAACGCACCGTAGGTTTAATTACAGGATAGTCAGACAGGCAAGGGTCAAAAGGCAGGCAGCAGACAATCGAGGAACAGGTTCAGCAGGGGTCGAATACACAGATAGGAACTGACTAGACCTGGGTAACAGACTAGGAAATGCTCGGAGATGTACACAACAGTGAAACAAGACTTAGCAATGAGAGATAGTCAGAGTGGGGTATAAATGAGTACTAGATGCAGGTGTGAGAGTGGTCAGTGGAAACAGGTGTGTGCGAAATCAGTTCAGGGTGTGTGCGTGATCAGTCTCAAGGAAGGCAGTGCAGGGGTGGAGCGCCCTCTAGTGACACTCGAGGGCAATCCAGCCAGACATCGTCACAGTTACCATGCGTAACCGAGACGTTCCCTTTCATGTCAGTCACTCCAACGTTTGTCGGAGGGATTCGACTTGAAATGGATCCCTACCATCATGCCATGTTGTTGGCCCTCCCAGTGCCCCAATAAGCCTCACTTCTCTCCATTAATTAGGGGCAGAAGCTTATGCGGGGTGTCCTGGGAACTGATGTTCCTCAAGACCCACTTAGTGAGAACATTGGATAACACTAGGGAAGCATGTCCTTCCCAAGGGAAGGAGAACGCTGAGGAAGCCACAAGCTGCTAGAAAGGAGGTAACATGTGGAGAATACACATATGGACTAGCCAAGGAGGGTATTATGACAAATGGAAGTCTCTGGGCTGTTCCAGCCAAATCCTAGGAGGGAAGCACACCGGCAGAGATGGCAAAGCGGGCTCTGACAAGGGAAAAACACTGCCTAGCTGATAGGGCAGCCGTACCGTGGAAAATACACATATGGGGTCACCGCAGATACCGCTACATATGGACACCCAGCCTAGCACAGGTTCCTCAATGCATATGAGTGTTAGGCCTGGCATCAGACGCTATTCAACGTTTGCCTGCCGTTGGAGGAACTCAACCGGGTTAGCCGTCGCCGGGGAACACACTGGAGCAAATAAACGCAAGTATCTGGCCGACCAGGCGAGAAAGGTGTAGCAAACCGACACTTGAGCGGGTTACTCACGCTACTGGCCACTGCACGCTCATGCCCTTAGGAGAAAGGCAAGATGGATAACACACCGACATGGTCTTGTACTCCTGAGAGAACATGAACAACCCACAAACACTGTCTCAGATTCTCATAGGTTTACGTCAGATTTCTATAGAGAGGAATAAAATGTATTGAATTTATACCCAAAATGGGCCGATGTAATCATTCTGAGCACTGAATACTCTGATGAACTGTGTTTTCAATCCATACTAGCAGCCTGAGGGCACCCTATGCACATTTAGTCCATAAATGGAACACATGAAGAAGAGCCATGTCATGTGACATTCCAGGAAGTCCCTGACATAAATAAAACTTCTAGAGATCGCTGTAATATGCAGATAAAGATGTTTTGGAGACAATAAACATGATTGCAACGATATATGATTTATCTGTATTCTTCGAGCCATGTCAGGTATTTTCATAATAATTAATTGTATTTATAATATAATGACAATCGGTTTGGACTTTATCATCGTGCAGAATACTATAAAACAATATATTTTATGTCTGATTTTTTTATCCGAAGCCAAATCAGATCACAAAAGGTTATTTAAAACACTTGTCTTGAGTTATAATGTTTGGAGGAAAAACATGGTTTTAATCTCATAAATTGTCGTCTATTGATGGTGTGCTAAGATAACATGCTAGCTAGCCCTAAGATGCACCTGCCATGCAATTATTTTTATGAAAAGTTTTAAATTTTAATGCTTACTGAAATGTTTTTTTTTTTTTTCTGATGTGAAGTGAGAACTCTGATAAAAGAAATTAGGGATTGAAACAGCGCGAATAGCAAGTCATTAGTAATTATAATGAAAACAAAAGAAAATAATATTTAGAGCCATAACCAGGCCGGAGAGGTGTTAATGTATGCAGGGGAGACTGAGACTGAATGTGACTCGTTTGCACCACAAAACTATAGAGATATGGATGCTTAGACAATGACAATAAACATCAGTTTGCATTTTAGAGTCTAATCAAAATAAAGTCATAGACACGATCTTGAAAAACATTTAACTAAATGCTAAGTTTTAGACTTATCATCTTCAGATTTTAAATATAACATGGTCAGACATGTGGCTTAGCTGCAGTGCATTTCTAGATTGATACAATGCCAACAATTTTTTTAATGAAGATATTTCATTAAAATACATTTCTAATTAACGTTAGAAAACTTTGAAGCTATTTATATAAAAAAAAAAAGCTTTCAAATGAGGTCATAACGAACTATATCTGTTTTAGTTTGGGTATGCCATTTCAGGGGATTTTTCAAAAGTGGGGTTGCTGGCTAACAGGTTAAGTAGGGCCTAGGCTCCCATGTGCCTTCCTTGGGGTTTAGAGCCTGGGTGATGAGAGATATTGGGCAAACGTCTCAGGTTACTATTGTAACCATAGTTCCCTGAGAACAGGGAACGAGACGATGCGTCGAAAACGCTACGGGACGCCTTCTGCGTGATTGCGTCTGAAGCATCTATGCCAACTAGTCCAATGGAAAAAGGGAATGAGCGTCACGGGCGGGTGACGTCATGACCAGGAAATGATAAAAGCACTTCCGCTGCGAAACGCAAGTTAGCTTAGAAATTGCCGAAGCAAGCCGATCGCAGGGACGCCAGAAGTATGGCAGAGGGACGTATCGTCTCGTTCCCTGTTCTCAGGGAACTATGGTTACAATAGTAACCTGAGACGTTCCCTTATCGAAAAGGGAACTTCGAGATGCGTCGAAAACGCTACGGGAACGAGAATACCCAATGCGCCATAATTCAAGTACCTGAGTGTCAGTCTGTTGAACTAAGCACTAAGCACCTGAGAACCTGGGGCCTTAGCATCCAGGTCTAAACTGTAAATCTGACGAATGTGAGCGGAAAGGAAGCCCTCCGCATCACAGACATCTTGAAGAGAAACTCCATACAGTAAGGCTTTAGAAGCCGCCATACTCCTAGTCGAGTGAGCTCGGACCACCAAAGGACAAGGCTGGTCCGAGTACTCGCATGCAAGTGAAATAGCCTCAACTATCCACTTACTGACCGTCTGTAAGTGGATAGGAAGCAGGAAGACCTTTCTTAGGTGATCCAAAGTAAATCAGTAATAGGTCGGACTTCCTCGTTGAGGATGTCTGAACATATAAGTGTCCAGTGGTACACTGGGCACAAGAGGTCAGCTTTTTCCTGGTCCCAAAACTTGGGAGAGGACAGAAACCTGCAGAACAATAGGCCTCGGAATAATGGTAGGCAACTTTATGCTTTGGCCACCACCGGTGCACTCAGGCAGTTGGGGACCGAAAGGGCCTGAAGGTCTGACTCAAAGGGACGAATAGTTAGCAGAAATAGTCTTAAAAGAAAGGAATTCTCTGAGACCAAATCTAAGGGCTCAAAGAGAGCCCCAGATAGGCCTAAACTATAGTAAGGTCCCAAGCCGGAACCCTAGTGCAAGTTGCAGGCCTCAGCCTCAAGGTGCCACGAAGGAAACGAGTGATCAGGGGGTCTCGACCCAAAACGTCCCATCCACCAGGGCGTGGAAAGCTCTTTTTTTACAAAGGCCGTCACGTATACCTTAAGTGTGGAAGGAATAGACCTGACACAAAGCATTCTTGCAGAAACCCAAGTACTGTGTTTACTGAACAGTTAACCGGATTCAACTAACGCTGATAACACCAAGACGTGAAAAAACTCTCGAAATAGTGAATATAGTTTCCTCGTAGCGGGAGCTCTGGAGCTAGAACGGTCTCAACAACCTCAGTTGAGAGACCACTCTAAATGAGTTGGGCCCCCTCAGAGCCCAACCCCCCAACGGAGGACCATCTAGAAGATGGATCAGGTCAGAAAACCAGATCCGACTTGGCCAGCGTGGTGCTACTAGCAGTAGGCTTATTCCATACCGACGGACTCGCTCCAGAACTCCTAGGAGCAGAGCAACAGGGGGAAAGGCGTACAGACGTAGCCTCGGCCACGTCTGCACCACAGCAACCAGCCCCAGGGGGGCTGGGTGAGTAGATGAAACCCAAAGAGGACAGTGCGTCGTATTCTGAGACGCAAACAGATCCACTTCTGCTGGGCCATAAGCCTCCCAGATTTTCTCCACCGCCTCGGGGTGGAGTGTCTAGTCCCCTGGCCTCAGCTCCTGCCTCGACAGGATGTCTGCTCCTATATTCTGGTCTCCAGGAATATACACTGCCCTCAGAGAGAGTACCTTCCCCAGAGACCACAGGAGGATCTGGTGCGCCAGTTTTTTGCAAAGCGGACGCGACCGCAGACCCCCCTGACGGTTCAGATAAGAGACCACTGATGTGTTGTCTGTTCGAACAAGCACATGATGGCCCCTTAGGTCTGGAAGGAAATGTCTCAACGCATTGAAGACGCTCATCATCTCCAGGCATTTTATGTGCCACGAAAGATGATGGCTTTTCCACAGACCCTGAACCGAGCGGCCTTCCATTACAGCTCCCCAGCCGGTGAGGGAAGCATCTGTTGAGATAACAGCTCGATGGCAAAGAGCTCCCAACACCGGACCCTGGGTTAAGAACCTGTGTTTACTACATATAACTAAGGCACGAAAGCATAGCCGCGTGCCTTGATATGCGGAGTGGGTTTCCCCTCGGGGAGAACCCTCTGGTCCTGAGCCAGCACTGTAAAGGTCTCATATACAGCATGCCAAAAGGAATTACGTTGGACGCTGCTGCCAGTAGACCCAACAGTCTCTTGGACTGTTTTACAGTGCGTGACTGGCCTAGCCTCAGCTCTTTTGTGGCTGATAGGATAGCATCTAAACGAACGGGCGACAGAGTGGCCCGCATCGTCACTGAATCCCATACCACACCAAGGAAAGTGGTTCTCAATACTGGAGAAAGCACACTCTTCTTGGTATTGATCATCAACCCCAACATCTGCATAAGAGCGAGAACGACACCTCGGTGCCGAACCGCCAACTGCTCCGATTCCGCAGAATCAGCCAGTCGTCGATGTAGTTCAGAATACGTACGCCCTGAAGCCCAAGGGGGCTAGAGCTGTATCCACGCATTTCGTGAACGTGCGGGGTGATAAAGCTAGACCGAAAGGAAGAACCCGATATTGGTATTCTTTGCCCCCGAAAGAAAACCCTAGGAACTTCCTGTGCTGAGGGAGGATGGAGATATGGAAGTAAGCGTCCTTCGGATCCATCGTGACAAACCAGTCCTCGGATCTGGTTTGAGTCACGATCTGTTTGAGCGTCAGCTATCATGAACTTTAGTTTCTGAACTGACCGAATTAACAGATGAAGATCTAAAAAGGGACGCAACCCTCCACCCTTCTTTGGAACAATGAAATAACGGCTGTAAAAACCCGACTCTCGGTCGGGTGAGTACACCTGTTCTATAGCTTCCTTTGCTAACAAGGCCTTTACCTCTTGTTCCATTACCAGAGCCTGCTCGGGATGCACCACTGTGGGCAACACCCCGTTGTAACAAGGAGGACGAGAACCAAACTGGACTCTGTAACCTTCTCTACAATCTACAGGACCCAACGAGAAATATTCGGCAGAAGCTTTCACGCTGCCAGAAAATTTACTAAGGGAACCAGCCTCTCGAGGCTGGTCTCTGGTGTTACTGAGAGAGCCAAATCTGGAGCCTGAAACATAATGGCAGGAACTACCTGGCCTGACTGCTCTAAAGCCCCCCTCAGAGGGCGCGAAACCAATGCTGTGCCGCAGCATAGCATCAGCGACTCGCTGGAGACCGCTGCGCCCTGAAGCACCGGAGGTGGCAGGGTTAGCAGGAGGGTCTCGTAAGGACCCCGAAATGGAACGGGCACCGTGTAATGAGGTACCTGTACACTTCGGTCGGGGCTGTCCTCACAGGCCTGACGCCTAAACATCAAGACCTTTTTTTTATTTTTTTTAAACCGAAGTTTTCTTCGCCTGAAGAACGGTCCTCAGATCCGGCTTAGGCTTACACGACTTCGGTTGAGAGGGTTGCGTCTGTCTCCAGTATCTACGTGGAGGAACACGAGGCGCAGAACTCTCTTTCTGTGCACATAATATGATGAACTCGACCCCTGGGGCTGCTAGGGGGGCCGGACACGGCGAGGGAGAAACGTTATTATATATATATTTTCTAATTTTTATATATATATATATATATATATATATATATATATATATATATATATATATATATATATATATATATATATATATATCTCATTTTTCGCTATATCCAGATCCCCAGCAGATCAGCCTGATAAGCCTGGAGCAATACCATAGTTTTGTACAAACATTCTCCAGCTTGACCTGCTGCCGTATAAGTTTTACCCAAAAATCAAAGTAGTTTTGTTTAGTATTAGACTTAGTGGGCAAAGCAGAGGCTTTAAATTACGATGCTGGACCAGGTGAAAAATAGCATTTTCTTTTTTTATGTTTCTATTCCTGTTCAGCCTGGGGCAACATGTCATAACCGTAATATTTCAACCCTCTAACTTTGCTTTTTTAATAAACATTAACATGAGGGCTGAAAAGTAGTAATAGATACGGTTTATTCCACAATTTAGATATTCCGGGCGGAAGAAACCGCAGAGCGTGCTTCCGACACCGGGGAGATAGCGCTGGATCTTCCGGGTAAGGAAGAAGAAAAGGCCCTCGGACCCGTCTCCCACCCCTCCAAAAAGATCCTTCTGCTATCCCCAGGAATGCATTCTCCGCGCTGCCTCGGCAAACGCGGGTCCTGATCCCTGAGAATCGCGAGTCTGCCACTATCATACAGAGTGACAGGCGAGAGCAGAGCATGCTATATTTGGTAGCATTTCACAGTCTCAAAGGCAGAGACCGCATGCTCTACTCCCAAACAAATGACACAAAGCTCGTGTGTGTCCCCGCCCGTTTAAATAAACGCGGGCAGGGAGGAACACACTGTTTGTACAATTGTTTCGCCATACCGATACCAACAATATTGTAACAGACAACAATAAATAGACAAGACAGTATGACACAGATCGCTTGCTGAGGCACAGAAGCTAACTGGCGTTTCGCAGCGGAAGTGCTTTTATCATTTCCTGGTCATGACGTCACCCGCCCGTGACGCTCATTCCCTTTTTCCATTGGACTAGTTGGCATAGATGCTTCAGACGCAATCACGCAGAAGGCGTCCCGTAGCGTTTTCGACGCATCTCGAAGTTCCCTTTTCGATAAGGGAACTGCATTATGTCCTACTTCAGTTTGCCTCCCTTTTCTGAATAAAGGGTACAAATGTATTATACCCCTTGGATGAGTGGCAATACTGAAGGGAGGTGCTAATTACTCAGGTTTTTAGCACATTGCATTCTCCCTTTGGCAGGCTGCTCAAGTACCCCTTAAGGTAGAGCAGGATGAACAAGAATACTTCTGCTTTGTTTATTTCCCTTCCCAACTGTTGTTGAGACCAGTGTTGTGCAAGTTACTTCCAAACTGGAATACATTATATATTACATGTTACTGTTATTTAAATGTAATTCATTACCTTACAATATTAGTGTCTCAGAATTGTAATGCGTTACATTACCCCTGTATTACTTTTGAGTTACTTTCACCAAAATAACTATACAGAAGTAGAACTTCACATTCTAAAATGACTAGGGCTTTAACGATATGCGATATGAAACCGAAATCGCGACACTCAGATCCACGAACCTGCAGAATCGCGCGACACACTCCTTCCAACTCCAAGAGTTATCCATACCATCCAGATCCAATGCTACCACATCTTTAAATTACTATTAGTATTATTTGAAGTTAACTTAACATTATAAAATACGTAGACCTACACCACAAAACAAGTTGAGGATAAATTATTTAAAATTTGGGAATTCCAGCATTATGGACATGACATTTGCTGTCAAAACTTGAAAAATAAAATCTCAGAAAATGCATTAATACCAAAATATTGAAACGTCTGTTTATCCATAGGCTCCTCCCTGAAAGGAGTCCAGACATTAGAAAAATATCAGTCTACACATGCATTTTATATTTAATATTAGGGAAATAGACAGTCATGCGTGACAAAAAAATATTTAACTTTTAGGAGGAAACGATTTTTGTTGTTGTAATTTTGTGAATTACACTGCGCAAATCGGATGAAGAAGGGTTGGCTCTCCACAGAACATAAAATATTTGTTTTATTTTATTTTTCGTGTTCGCATTTATGAGGAAAAAACAATGTTACAGACGTGACAGTTATCCGTTACGGATGCGAGCGCTCTGAAGCGGCACTAAAAGACTGCTTTAAAACTTTCACAAAGACCTTACACAGAAGACACAAAGCCTTTCTTTAAAATGAATTTCGTTTTGTATTAATTGTATCTTAATTTTAATCAATGTTTGATCAACCAATTGCCTGGATTTTATAAATAAGAAGTAGGCTAAATATAGACAATTATAAATAATCACGACACGGAGGACAATTCACTCATAAATGAACCGAAACGGAGAAGGTAGCCTATTCACGGACCTGAAAATATATATCTATATTGAAATGTCTACGTGTAAAACAGAACAATTCAAAACGAAAGAAAACAGACTGCTCTCTGCTTATGAAATGAAATGTGCATTTCTCTCTGGTGCACTAGCCTACTGCGAAGATCGCGAGTCAGCATCGTCAACTTCATCTTGACTTTATTAATAAACAATTAAAATGTCTCCTTGCTATATTTGACATATTCATAATCATTGCTTTTGCCGGTTCTTTGTGACAGCTTTTAGGTGCTTTATCGGCAGCGCCGCCGCCCTTAAATGAACGCGTCACCACCGCATCAAAAACATGATTGCGTGATGAAAACATGAAAAATACCACATAAACATAGCCTAACTGTTTAGAAAGAAAACACAGAACGAATAGCCTAATGCGCATACGTCCATCTCGCAAATGTATAGTCTTCTTCATGCCATCTTCACCATTAGCCGTTTCTCCACTGGCCAGCGCGAGCACACAGGCCGAAATCATACCTCACGGCACTCCTGTAAAAAATAAATCGCTATACAAATATATAAGACGCTGCCATATGTGACCCTGGATGACAAAACCAGTCTTATGGGTCATTTTTTTGAAATTGAGATTTATACATCACATTACAGCTGAATAAATAAGCTTTCCATTGATGCATGGTTTGTTAGGATAGGACACTATTTGGCCGAGATACAACTATTTGAAAATCTGAAATCTGAGGGTGCATAAAAATCGAAACATTGAGAAAATCGCCTTTAAAGTTGTGCATTTATGTTCCCGATTGTGCTGCATTCACTCACAAAAACAAATGTTTTACATTTACGGTCGGAAATTTACAAAATACCTTCATGGAACATGATCTTTACTTAATATCCTAATGATTTTTGGCATAAAAGAAAAATTGATAATTTTGACCCATACAATGTATTGTTGGCTATTCCCACAAATATACCTGTGCTACTTAAGACTGGTTTTGTGATCCAGGGTCACATATAGTTTTTATTAACAGACTTGGACACCACACGCGGCTATTGACTGACCACAAACAGGTAATTTAGCCTACTTGCATTTTTCATTTGTTAATGTCTCGCGGTCTTGCTGTGTATTTTTTTTTTTTTTTTTACAATTAAAACTAAAAGTCTGTTGTAACTTGTAAAGCAAGCCTTACTGAACATGTACCGAGTAAAATATTACTGAAAATTGATTAGTAATGCCTTACACTACTGCGTTACAGCAAAAAGTAATATGTTACTGTAATGCATTACTTTTGTAACGCGTTACTCCCAACACTGGTTGAGACTCGAAAAAGGTATATATAGCATCCAAGTGGATGCTGCACATTGGTGGTGGTTGAGGAGATTCCCCCCCTCTATGTAAAGCGCTCTGAGTGTCCAGAAAAGCGCTATATAAATGTAATGAATTATTATATATGCTCCCCTTTGGTGGGATGCTTCCATAGGGGTTATCAGTGGTTAAAACTGATGAATAGAGGTGTTAAAATGGAGTAGAAGCTCCCCCCCAGTAGGCTGCTCCCTAAGAGCCATGTCAAATTCTGGTGAGATAAGCCTGATATAGCCTCAGCTATGTTGGGGATTTTTTTCCATTAGAGCTCTGCTCTTTGGGCCATTTAGGACTGAGGCGTAAGGTGTAACTGCCAGGACTTCCCTTGCTTTAGAGCACAGAAGCTTGGGGATCTTTCCTAGTATCAGGGAGTATTGGTTTATAGCGTCACTATATGAGTCACATGGGATGCACCCATGTGATTGATATGTTTCTGACTACTGCTGGGTAATCTATGTTGTGCCCACTATGTTTGTGAATATTCACAGCCTAGGGAGGCAGGCATTCCCAAAGCATGTCGTAGTGGATATTGGTTCCCCATAGCATCAATTCCAAGACACAGCATCAAAGTTCCAATTCGAAAGGAAACATCTCAGGTTTAGACTGTAACCCTGGTCACCTGAGAAGGGGGATGATATGCTATGTCTCCTTGCCATACCTCTGGCCTGCCTGTGCATCTCCCTCAAACAAAAGTGTTGATGACATGTAACTCAGACACCCTTTTATACTCATGGGCATTACGCATGTGACATCAAGGACTGCCGTCTCCCAGTGATTATTGCAATTTGTTTACACATGTCTCAGACACTGCTCACGTTGATGGCGTTCCCCATAGCATCAATACTAAGATGCAGTTTCTTGTTCCCCTTTTAAGAGAACCAGGTTTACAGTAACCTGAGACGCACTTAATTATGGAATAGAAATTCACCCTTTTTATTCATATTCTTCATACATGTTATTGTGAATAATTCATCTGTGCATATGTGTACTGTATGTTTAATCAAACTGGACATTATGCTGAAAAATTATCTCTGTTTACATACATGCAAGGATTCTCCAATAATTTGGTCTGCTTGCCCCTGCAAGCTTGCTTACATCTGTCTTCACTTTTTTTAGAGCAACGGCAACATCTCAAAATCCAATCAAAAATCAATGCATAAAACCAAGAACCCAACCCTACATATTTTCTTTGTCAGTAATACGTTACTCTCGGATGTACATTACATGAATGTGTAAAAAAGTAAAGGAGAATGTGGAAAAAGTAAAGAAAAACAACATCATACTTGAGTGAATAGGTCTACTTTGAACAAATAAAAATACAAATCTTCTGTCTGGAAAAGGAAGGAAATTCTCCAGTGGCCCCATTTAGAGGTATTGCAGTTGGAAGAAAACATAGCATAATATCTCTGCCTCACTTTCTACAATCTCTCTTGCTTTTTGTCTATATATATATCTATATCTATAATTTTATGCCTCTATTTTTCTAATAGCTCTGTTAAATAAAAGACTGTCACGGTAGAGAGATTCTCTGGTCTCTTCTAGTCTCGTGTTTATGTTGTTGTGTGACTGCACGTGCGTGTGGGCGTGAATGATTGGCACTCCGGATCCGCTCCAGCTGATCATCATCACACCACCAGCTGCACGCAATCTCTTTACCCTATATATACTCATCCTTGTTTCCTCATCTTTGTCAGATCGTTGTCTCTATGTCCTCGGTGTTGGTGTTCCTGTGTCCCGCGTCCTGTTCCGCCTGGTGTACCTGCCTTTCATCATCATCGTCGTCCAGTTCGTGTGGATTATTGGACTATCACTGTGTTCGTGTGGATTGTTGGACTATCACCGTGTTCGTGTGGATTACTGGGGCGTCGCTGTGTTTATGTGGATTGAGTTACCGGTTGTCTTCACCTCTGCTGTGCACGGATCCTGACCATCGAAGTCCCTGTGTCACTGTTCCACCGGCTGCACTGTGTGTCTTTCATTTTCCTTCTAAATAAAGGATTAACTCGCGCTTGCTTCCTGTCGTTTCTATCGCCATGACAGAACGATCTGACCTGGAAATGGGAGCAGCGAGTGCGTCACAGCCGACCCTGCAGGATTTCATTCAGCACAGTATTCGTAGAATGGACGCCCAAGAGAGAGAGATTGGTGGTACGGGTCGCGCAGTGCAAGCCTTAGTGACACAGGTGTCCGAGCTCACCCAGCAGATCCAACGCCTTCGTGCTCCCACTGCGCCGCCCACACTAGCCGTTCCCCCCACACCACCGAGAGATCCATCTCAGCCGGAGCCGCGATTACCTGTACCTAAGGCATATGGTGGTGAACCCTCCCACTGCAGAGCATTCCTCACCCGGTGCTCGATGCACTTTTCACTTCAGCCGCGCACTTTTAACACGGAGGAGGCGAAAGTGGCGTTTACCCTTACACTGCTGACGGGTAAAGCAGCGCTATGGGGGACGGCGGTGTGGGAGAACCAAAACCCATGCTGTGCCTCGTTCCAGACCCTCTCCGCCGAAATGAAGAAAGTGTTTGATCGGGCTGTCTCTGGGCGAGAGGCAGCCAGAACCCTGGCAGAGCTGCGACAGGAGGGAAGATCAGTCTCGGATTATTCGATTGAGTTCCGAACTTTGGCGGCGGAGTGTGGCTGGAACGAGGAGGCGCAGTGGGACATGTTCCTGCATGGGTTGGCTGACCACGTCCAGAGGGAGATCTACGCCCTGGACCTACCCACCACCTTGAACGGTCTCATTGACCTGGCCCTGCGGGTGGACGCTCGAGTGTCCCGAGTAGAACGTCGTACTCAGTCCACCCGCACCTTCGGAGGCACCGACGGCTCTCGGTCCAGTGGCAGGGACGTGGTCAGCCCTAACTACGATCCCGAACCCATGCAGGTGGGCCGAGCTCGGCTTTCCCGGGAGGAGAAGGAGAGGCGGAGGTCCCAGGGCCTTTGTCTTTATTGTGGAGGATCGGGACACTTTGCTTACAACTGCCCAGTAAAAGGCCCAGCCCGGTAGTAAACTTGAGGCTACTATCGGGTGGGATCTCCGCCAGGAAGACCTCATCAGCTGTTACATCGACCTCCACGCTCCTCCCGGTAAGACTAAGATGGTCAGTCCACCAACACAACTGTCTGGCACTATTGGATTCTGGGGCGGAAGGTAATTTTATGGACCACAAGTTTGCTCAAAGATTTCAGATTCCCCTCAAACACCTCACTCACAGGATTTCAGTTCACGCACTCAATGGACAAGAGCTTCCCACCATTTCACTTTGTACCGAAGATATCACCCTCATCACTTCTGGCAATCATTCTGAGACAATTTCATTTTATATTCTGGATTCACCCCTTGCACCCGTCGTCCTGGGACACCCCTGGCTTATCCAACACAACCCCCGAGTGGACTGGCATCACCGATCTGTGCTGGAGTGGAGCAAGGAGTGTCATAAGTCTTGTCTTGTGTCTGCTTGTTCGTCTGTGCCTGTTTCTGTGTTTCAGGAGGAAGCAGGGGATTTGTCTAACATGCCCGCGGAGTATCTAGACCTGAAGGAGGTGTTCAGTAAGTCTCGGGCTGCTTTTCTTCCTCCGCATTGTCCCTATGACTGTGCTATAGATTTACTGCCAGGTAAGTCTCCGCCCAAAGGCAAGTTGTATTCACTCTCTATTCCTGAGAGGGAGGCTATGGAGAAATATATTTCTGATTCTCTAGCAACCAAGTTCATTCGCCCTTCCTCTTCTCCAGCGGGGGCGGGGTTCTTTTTTGTGGGGAAGAAGGACGGTTCTCTGCGACCTTGTATTGATTACCGAGGGTTGAATAACATCACGGTAAAGAATACGTATCCTTTGCCGTTGATGTCTTCAGCTTTCGAGAGGTTGCAGGGAGCGTCCATCTTCACAAAATTGGATTTGCGCAACGCTTATCATTTGGTTTGCATTAGGGAGGGGGATGAATGGAAAACAGCCTTTAACACCCCCAGGGGACACTTTGAATACTTGGTCATGCCTTTCGGGCTGTCTAACTCCCCGGCTGTTTTCCAGGCACTGGTCAATGACGTGTTGCGAGACATGATAGATCAGTTCATATATGTCTACCTGGATGACATATTGATTTTTTCCTCTTCTCTCCAGGAACATGTGCAACACGTCCGACGAGTGGTTCAGAGGTTGCTAGAGAATGGGCTTTTTGTCAAGGTGGAGAAATGCGATTTTCATGCACAGTCTGTCCCTTTCTTAGGTTACATAGTGTCGTCTGAGGGAGTTCGTATGGACCCTGAGAAAATTAAGGCTGTGGTGGAGTGGCCAAGCCCAGATTCCCGCAAGGCCCTGCAGAGGTTTCTGGGGTTCGCCAACTTCTACCGGCGGTTCATTCGCAACTTTAGCCAACTAGTCGCACCTCTGACTGCCTTGACCTCCCCCAGAACTACGTTCAGGTGGTCGGACGCAGCCGAAGCTGTGTTCGCCAAACTGAAAGGCCGCTTTGTTTCAGCCCCCATCCTTGTCGCCCCTGATTCTTCACGTCAGTTCGTGGTGGAGGTCGACGCATCGGAGGTGGGAGTAGGTGCAGTGTTGTCCCAACGTTCCCCCGTAGACGACAAGATGCATCCTTGCGCGTTTTTTTCTCATCGATTGTCGTCCGCCGAACGCAATTACGACATTGGTAACAGAGAGTTGTTGGCAGTTAAGTTAGCGTTGGAAGAATGGCGACACTGGTTAGAAGGGGCGGGGGTACCTTTTATAGTCTGGACCGATCATAAGAATCTCGAATACATCAGAACCGCTAAAAGATTGAACTCCAGGCAGGCTCGGTGGGCTCTGTTTTTCGGTCGCTTTGATTTTTCCCTGTCCTACCGTCCGGGTTCCAAGAACATCAAACCCGACGCCTTATCTCGTATATTTGATTTTTCCGAGCGCCCGTCTACTCCCGAGTGTATTTTACCTGAAACTCTATTCGTTTCAACACTCACATGGGAGGTCGAATCGAGGGTCGTCAAGGCCTTGGAAGGGGTAACGCCTCCGCCCGGGTGCCCACCGAACCGATTGTTTGTGCCGGAGGGATTACGTTCAGACGTTATTCAGTGGGGTCATGGTTCCAACGTAGCTTGCCATCCAGGAGTAAATCGGACTAGATTTTTAGTTAAGCAACGATTCTGGTGGCCTCTTATGGCTCGTGACATTCACAGTTTTGTTTTGGCTTGCTCGGTTTGCGCCACGGGTAAAACTTCCAATCGACCTCCAGATGGGTTACTTCAACCACTGCTGGTGCCTTCGAGACCCTGGTCCCATATCGCTCTAGATTTTATTACCGCCCTCCCACCCTCTCAGGGTAACACAGTGGTTTTAACTGTGGTGGACCGGTTCTCGAAGGCGGCCCACTTTGTTCCCTTACCCAAATTACCCTCAGCTAAGGAGACAGCGGTGGCAGTCGTAGACCACGTCTTTCGGTTACATGGCCTCCCGACAGACGTGGTTTCCGACAGGGGACCCCAGTTCGTGTCCAAATTTTGGCAAGAGTTTTGCAGATTACTGGGGGCGACGGTGAGTTTGTCCTCTGGGTTTCATCCCCAGAGCAATTGCCAAACCGAGAGAGCCAACCAAGATTTGGAGAGAGTGTTGCGATGTTTGGTCTCCAAGAATCCTTCCTCTTGGAGCCAGCAACTATCTATGGTTGAGTACGCACACAACACGTTACCAGTGTCGGCTACGGGCCTATCTCCGTTTGAGTGTAGTGTAGGTTACCAGCCACCTATTTTTCCCAGTCTGGAATCCGAGGTTGCGGTCCCCTCCGCTCACGCCTTTGTCCAGAGGTGTCACCGCACTTGGACTAGAGCCCGGGAGACTTTACTCCAAGTGGGGGCGCGCACCAAGGCCAAGGCCGAGCGCCACAGGTCTAAGCCTCCCGTATACGTCGTTGGTCAAAAAGTGTGGCTTTCAACTAAGAACATTCCTCTCCGCACCGTTTCTAATAAACTTGCTCCCAAATTTATCGGCCCGTTTGCTGTCACCAAAATCATTAGTCCAGTGGCAGTTCGCCTCAAATTACCTCCCGCGTACAGGAGGGTTCATTCCGCGTTCCATGTATCCAAAATTAAACCCGTGTTTCATTCACACTTTAATCCGCCGGTCCCGGTTCCTCCCCCACCGCGACTCGTAGATGGGGAGACCACATATTCGGTTAATCGGATTCTGGACTCAAGGCGGAGGGGACGCGGATTTCAGTACTTGGTGGACTGGGAAGGTTACGGTCCGGAGGAGAGAAGTTGGGTGCCGGCTAGAGACATCCTGGATCACTCCCTTATGGGGTCTGGGAACGCCAGGAGGCGTTCTTAGAGGGAGGGGTACTGTCACGGTAGAGAGATTCTCTGGTCTCTTCTAGTCTCGTGTTTATGTTGTTGTGTGACTGCACGTGCGTGTGGGCGTGAATGATTGGCACTCCGGATCCGCTCCAGCTGATCATCATCACACCACCAGCTGCACGCAATCTCTTTACCCTATATATACTCATCCTTGTTTCCTCATCTTTGTCAGATCGTTGTCTCTATGTCCTCGGTGTTGGTGTTCCTGTGTCCCGCGTCCTGTTCCGCCTGGTGTACCTGCCTTTCATCATCATCGTCGTCGAGTTCGTGTGGATTATTGGACTATCACTGTGTTCGTGTGGATTGTTGAACTATCACCGTGTTCGTGTGGATTACTGGGGCGTCGCTGTGTTTATGTGGATTGAGTTACCGGTTGTCTTCACCTCTGCTGTGCACGGATCCTGACCATCGAAGTCCCTGTGTCACTGTTCCACCGGCTGCACTGTGTGTCTTTCATTTTCCTTCTAAATAAAGGATTAACTCGCGCTTGCTTCCTGTCGTTTCTATCGCCATGACAAAGACACTTTCCACAAACAAGGTACCAAATAGAGCCTGAAAATATACTCTTTTTATGTTATATTTTAATGAACATAAAAATATTTATCAACTGTGACATAAACTGAAGAAGTTTCACTGACATTTGACAAACAGAAATGGAATAATGATTCTGTGATTATAGTGCATCTCATTCTCATCGTCTGCACAAGATTTGCCAGTTCCTGTTTGAGATGTTACCCCACTCTTCCAACAAGGCACTTGAAAGTTATCGAACACATCTGGGGGGACATATAGTAACACATGGTTTGGCACTGCAATGACAGTCAGCTAAACATCCTGTCTCCCTTTAGCACTGTCGTCTTACATTACGAACATTGCATTTCTCTGACCATATCTGCAGACCTCATGCCTCCTTGCAGCAGGCCTATTGCATGTTCACACAGGTGATTAGGAACCCTGGCCACTATTCTTCTGGTGTATTTTACAGTCAGTGGAAAGGTATCTTTAATGTCCTAAGTTATAGTAACAGTGAGCTTAATTGTCTACTGCCTGTAAACTGTTAGTGTCTTAAAGACATTTCCACAAGTGCATGTGCAACAATTGTTTATGAGTCATTAAAAATCCATAACAAATCATTATTTAAACCCTTTCCAATAAAGATCTGTGAAACTTATTTGGATTTTTAAAAGGTTTTCTTTAAAATACAGTATCCTGAAAAAGGGACATTTCTCTTTTTTTTTCTTTTTTTTTTGCTGAGTTAAGCATTTGCTACTTTTTGTACAAATGTAGACACAATGTAAGTAAGAGATTCATTATGCAATGTAGACATCTTCATTGATTTATTTTGTACTTTGTGAAATTTCAATGAGCTGAAATGAGCGACAGCTTTTTTAATGGGAGCACTCTTTGCATGCTTACAAGGATATATAATCTATTGAATAAAAGTAAAATTTTGCATGCTGCTTAGAGGACCAAGAGCCAGTTACACGCTGCATTACGTTTCGGAAGTGAAATCCACATATGAACACGGGATTCGCTCTCAAAATTGCAATGACTGACATAGTAATAACCATGGCACAGGAAAAATATGGCATGTCAAAATAGATACACACATCACTGTAAATCCAGATTTAAAGATTTATAGCAAAAATATTTGGTAACATTAGATTAGGGAACACTATTAACTTTTAACTAGTTGCGTATTAGCATGCATATTACTAGCATATTGGCTGTATATTAGTACTTATACAGAACATGCCTTGTTCTGCATGACCATATTCTTGATCCCTGGTTAACAGGTTTAAATAAGCTACCATTGTCCACAGTTTATGAAATGAACACCCGCCATCCCGCGGTAATGTGCGTGTATTGCGCAGTGGCATAATCACTCAAATAGTTTACATTGATTGAAACTAATTTGTTTAAAAAGAAGGCTATTGCAGTAACAAGGCACGTTCACATAAAATCATTATGACATATGATGACATTATTTTTTGATCTAACGAGCATTGGTGATGCAAAAACGGACTGTCGTGCGTATTGTTTTTTTTTTTCTTCTTCTTCCAATTAGCCTACTGTTAAAAAAACCCAGATGAAAACATGTTACTTGTTCAATTAATAAACAGTTTGTTTGATGACAAATCGCTAAAGATGAAATTGGCCCCCCTTTCTGTCATTGCGTTTTTTTTGTTTTGTTTTTTAACGATATTCGACTTTTGCTCCTCAATTGTCGAATGGCATTTTTGGCAGAAATGCACATCCCTATGCGAGGCGAACTATTCTCAAAGACTTACTTTTAGACATTATTTGGGTAGCACACATATTCTGAATGCATTCGGGAGAATTCAAATGAGCCATTTTAATCTAGAATAATCTAGATTAATTTCAAGATTAATCTAGATTAATCTAGATTAAAAAAAATAATCTATGCCCACCTCTAATATATATATATTAGAGCACTTGAATAAAGCATATATTTAACCAGTAGACAATTTTCAAATCCCTTTTGAATGTCTCATCAACCATTTTTTTCTCAGAGGCAAAACTGGACAGTGAGAAATGTCAGAGCTGTAAAATGATCTCGCTTAATAATCTTCAAAGTACCCATTTGAAAGAACCGTTTAGTAACTACTTTTTCTGGGGGGAAAAACATGTGAAATTGTTTCTGAAAAACAAGGAGCTAATGTATTCTGAGCACAGTGTCTTCTGTTCACACATTTGCTAGAATGGGTTTATTTTAGTCAGGTAAAGACTGCTGCCTGTGATGACTGTATGCCTCAGGGGTCTCTGGAACTTAAGTCCCCAGAAGTGCCATAAGTTCAGCCATCTAGTTTACACAAAAGGTCTTAAGGTTGCGAACCACACACAAGTTCACCCATAGAGTTGATGTGGCCTTGGGTTTCCCTCCTAATAATCACTACATTATGACAGAAAAATGCTATGTATGATGTATAATTTACTTTTCCATTAATCACACTTAATATATAGTGAATTTCTTATTACTGCTGGTCTCTTAAAGGGGACATTGGATGAAATGTTCACTTTTTTAAAGCTTTTTTTGCATTTAGTTAGATTTCTGGTGTGTCAGTCAGCTCAGAAAAATAAAAAAACTGCCATTTTGTTATGGGCTGTCTAAATCTGAAACTGTGTCATCCAGCAAGCTGCTACAATTTGCATCAGTTTTTTACATAGATAGCTCTGATGGACTATGTCGCATAGACACAATCCTGAGCGAGCTGTACATTGTCCGCCATTTTCTCCAGGCCGGAGCAGCTTTATAGCGACAATAATGTCTTGTAACCAACTCAGGTGTTTTGTTATTGGATGTAAGAGTCAACATAGCAATCTTCGTGTACTCTCGACATCAGAGCCGTTGAAGACGCAGTGGATTAGTTTTATTTTTGAAGGTAATGCGATATAAAGTTTACCAGTTTATTAAGCACCCCCTGAAAAGGCATAATGTCTGTATATATACTTTTTACTGTTAGTTGTAACAAGTGTTTTTGAGTAATTCACTGTTTATGTTGATGATAATGAAAGGGAGAGAGAGAGTTTATGGATGAGACTTTAATGCACACTTCTTCTACTGTGTTTTATTCAGCTCTTACGGTGATTTCTGGAGTGAAAACATTTGCTTAATATTTTTTGTGATGTACAATATAGTTCATAAAACTCATCAGTAAATTTTTGGCCATCATTCGGACAGGGTCCGCTACAACAGGCTTGTACTAATAGTCAACGCGTTCTCACCCCAAGGTGTCATCTAACTGACAATTTTGACCATGCTTCAATATTCGACGCAAACCAGAGCCCCCGGTACCGGGGGCAAACACCTTGTTATGATGTTCGTACGTTCTTTTTACAGACTTCCATATAAGGTATAAAGCAATTCATGGTATCATTTGAAAGCTTAGAATCTAAACTTTACAAAGAATACCATCACTTTCGTTTTTATGATACATATCAACTTAAAATATTAGCTTAAATATGCATTGGTCCCAGGCAAAAATTTCCGCTTTGTGATTGCGAAGAATTATTTTTACAAATATTTATTTTTTATATATTTCATAAAACAGTCAAAACTTACATAGAAATAAAGCTCTCATTCTAAGGAATCTGTCGATGTAGGTTATTACATTGTGAGACAATCATAGACCGAAATATCTTCAAAAGAATCGCGCAGTAAAATAAAATAAAACAAAATGACAGATAAAAGTCTCACATGCCTGCTCCGATGTCGTCTTCAATCAGCCGAAAACAGCCACATAATCTATATCAACTTTTAGATTAGGATGTTTTCTTTCAAATAAGACCATTTTCACGTTTCTGTGAGCTTTCGTTGGTCAGAAAACCCGTTCCGAATGAACTGAGAGGAGATGCGCTCTGAGCGCAAAACACCGGATCTTCAAGCCATCTGCGTATGCGTCCTGTAACAGAGATCCAGCTGCCTAAGGTCGATCCATTCAGCTTAGAAATCTAGTAGGAACTTTTCTTGCGGTAAAAATATTAGGTGGACCCTTTACTGTGCAACACTGGCTGACCGGGGCTGTGTGCGCAACTCAAACGTGTCCATATCCTGTTTTGAACGCGAGCAGGGTCTCTGATGACTGTAGCGCGAGTTTATATAAGTTTGAGAACTATTTTGATTTATATAATTGCATCTAGAAACATAAAAGCATCGATGACATTGATAAACCCGATCTTTGAAAGTGCAACTTGTTTCTAAATGGAGGATTTGGAGAAGTTTGGAGTGCCAATGGCGATCTCAAGACGCGCTGCGTTTAGGTAGGTAACCTTTTACAATGTTTACATACATTTTTTTGATAAAGTTATTGCTAGTTTGAAATGTGAAAGAACAGCAACCAATCAGATAAACTATTATCTGAAAATAAATGTCAAACATTTTAGTCAAAGTGTGATATAGTTAGTTTCACTTTGGATACGTTGAAAAAATGGTCATTTCAGTAAATCTACATTTTGATATTGTGAAATCAAATGGCTATTATTACAGTGCAGAAACTATGTATAAACAGTGATTCTATGTTTCAGTTTCTATTGAAGATTGAAGATGTGGCTGATGGCACATCTTGGCACAGCTGGCACAGCGGGCATCAGAGCTCCAGGAGGCTGGCCGGTGATGTTGAGGTGAAGTGACAAAACTAATGCCCATATAATGAATGAAATACATCTGGAGGATGAGGATTCTGTTGTAGACTGTATTAGACCACATATTTTAGGCAAATATTTTGTAAAATTAAAAAAAAAATATTTTCTGAAAGAATAAAATGATCAAAATTACAAAGCGCCTATTTTTTTATTTTTGTTTATTATAGCACAGACAACATATACTATAATATTTATCACATTCTGCAGTGTTTTATATAATTTCAAAGGGTTTTCTGTAAAATGACACTGAAATATTGCATAAATACCACTATATATAGGTATGAACAGAGTATAGATTTGGCTAGGTGGAAATTACATATAAAAAAGGTAATATTCCTACCTTCAGATTAATATGAATATCTTTTTCATTTTTTATTATAGAGAAAAAATTATTTTTTCCAGTGTTTGTTGACATCTAGAGGAAACAACAACACTTGTCTGTATGTTTCGAGAGGACACAGGGGCTGAGTTATGCACTTTCAAAAATTAATTTAAAATTAAAAAATCAAAAAGCGCCTGTTTTTTGGGGGGGTTATTACAGCTCAGACAACATATACTTAAATGTTTATCACTTTTAGCACTGTTTTATGAAACTGCAAAGGGTTTCCTGTAAAATGACACAAAAATTTTGTTTTTAGCCCAAAGTATGTGTGAATGGGAGGCTTTTCAATTTGGGTAGGCAAATCCAGGCGGAAATCCCCAAAAATGGTCCTGGTGCTTAAGAGGTTAAGGCACCCTTTAGCGTCAGTTAGTTGACGTGATCCCATGGCGTCATCTAACTGACGCGTTACCTTTAGCGTCAGTTAGATGACGCGGGTAGGTTTAGGTCTGGGTAGGAGGGCGTCATCTAACTGACGCTAAGGGTAACGCGTCAGTTAGATGACGCCCTGGGATCGCGTCAACTAACTGACGCTAAAGGGTGCCTTTAGCGTCGAATATTGAAGCATGGTCAAACTGATTCCCAAGGCGTCAGTTAGATGACGCCTTGGGGTGAGAATGGGCTGTAATAGTGGATAAAAGCAAGATGACAACACAAGTTATAAGCATAATTAAACTAAACTATACCTGTTCTATATCCATGCGGCATATATTCTTTGGCTCTGTTGGCATCATTGTCCGACTCCGGTTTGGACATATAAGGCTGAACACTACTACTGACAGTTTCTGACATTTTCATGTTTTGTTGTTGCATTAGCTTTTGAAGCTCCACCCTCTTCTTGAAATGGGCTGGGAGCAGCAGCAAAATTTGTGTTTTTTTCTTACCCCCAAAAAGAGGCAATTTCAACATGCTATAAAAAATGATCTGTGGGGTATTTTGAGCTAAAACTACACATGAACCCTCTGATGACATCAGAAACTTATTTTACATATTGTAAAAAGTGACATAACAGGTTCCATTTGAAAAAATATATATACATTCGGAAAGCAGCTGGCGTATTTTGCATCAGTTGCAGACTGTATACAGTTCTGGTGGTAAATCCAAAGGGACAAATACTTCAACAGCACTCTGCTGAGTTGTCCCATAGCTAACGTGGAAAACAGCTGCTGCTACACTGGAAATCATTTAAATCAGTGGTTTTTATGTACACACGGGCATCAGACAATCCAAACATAGACACAATTGCTTGTTCTGACAGAGGAACTGTTCACTGATGACATCGACCCGCCTTCCGATCGCTCAGTTTCCACATAATAGGATGTTTTTATTTTTCATTTGTATTTTGATATGTTTAGTAATTCTGAATGGATCTAAATTGAGTGTATAGTGCATCTCTCTGTTGTCTTGTTTGGTATGGCAGGTTGACTTGCACATTTGTTTAGCTGTAGTAAGTGCAGAGCAGAGTGAGTACATTTGAGTTGTAAAGAAATGTGACATTTTTACGAAGTATGTTTTCAAAAAATAAGGTTCTGTCTTAAATTAATTGTGTTAGTAAAATAACATGGATTTGAAAGACTACAAATGTTCTTGTGAATAAAAAAAGGTTGCAGTATTGATTCTGAAAGGTAGGGGGCCTTGGAGTAAAAAAAGGTCGAGAACCACTGGTCTACATGATATGAACAGTGATTTTTTGATGATCAATTTCCACTCTTGCCTTTTTAAGGTTAACGTAGATCGATATTTATATGTATATACAGGCTTTTTACAACTTAATGTTTATTGTGATGTCTTTTTAAAATATGCATCATCTTTTCATCTGTTCTGTTATGTACTAAAAAGAAAAGGCACATACAATAAATAAATAAATAAAAAACACAATAATTTCTGTAGCCAGTAACCATTATGTGTTCTACACATCAACACTATGGTGTCGAGGAAAAATACTATTCAAACAATATTGTTTATTAGATTTGTTTCTATGGGGAGTTTGCTTTTACCCAAACTGAACAAGGTTTAAACTGCAAACGTTACTTTTTTTGATGATAAATGCTTTATAAAAGGCATGGTCGTTTTTCAGTTTAATATTACCAAAGTCGTACCAGTCGTATGGTTAAATCGCACCACAGTTCATACTCAAAAGTACAATGTAAAAAAAGGGAAAGACTCGAACTCTGCTTAGGACCAAAAAGCAGTCGTTAAGACCAAGCAAGCTTTTTTTCTAGGTGTATTCTCAAGTTTCTCAATACGAAATCTAATATAGGATCATACTTCCTGCTGTCAAACCATTATTATCTGACAGTAACCCGAGGAAAACGGTTCCAGGTCCAGCACTTCTTCTCTGGGGTACTTTATGGATTCAGGCCGCAGTCATTGAGGCCGAGGCACTAATAAAACCAAAGTCCCTGACTCTGCATGAAGAAATGATGAATGCAGTAAGTCTGCATGGGGACTCCACAGTAAGTATGTATAGGGAGTTGTCAGCAGAAATTTAGATGACTGCTCTTTAAGTAAACTGCTTTTTAAGGGCTCCAGGGTGGTGTTTAACTTGAGGTGATGGTCCAAAGCCAAAGGGTCTACTGGTGCTACATAATTGGTCATGACCGTAGTTATACATAATCATGCATACTGATCATTTCCTTACTGAACACCATGAAGACTCAATAGAGCGGCTTCTAAATACAGCATGTTTCTCAGAACCAAAGCTAAACTATTCATAATAGGCAAACTTAGGATGTTAAACGTGTTAATTAATTATTTTAAAAAAAATACTATATACACTAGAAATATATATACTTTATAAAAACAGGAAAATGCACGAAACAAAGCAACTCGTTTTTAGTTTTTCCAAACAATATACTGACTTAATTAGAGTACTAAATACACTGTCTATTTTGCACTTTACTTGTCAGCCCCAATAATTCTTTAAATTATCTTAATTTGGATGTTTTTCCTAATATACATTTCCTAAGAATTTAGGATAATTGATTGATTAGCCATACTAATTAAAATATTACTGATCAATTCATGATGTTCAGCTTTTTGAGAGTCTAACAACAATCAGCAACATTAACATTAATAATAAAAGTAATGCCAAATTAGTGTTACTAACCATGTTGACTTCTGAAATGGAGTCAATACTGGCAATATTTATACTCATTCCCACGATGACCGGAGGACCTACAGAAAAGACAAAGAGAGAGAAAAAAGTCCAGTTAATTACAACATCATTGTACCACAACATAATTTATCAATGATGCCTATTTGAGGAACAAAAACAAAAAATCGAAATGTAAAAACTGGAGACTTTTTCACAGACATACACTTGTGGATATCTAACAAATCTTCCAACAAATCTCTGTGTACATTTGAACCTGGAAAACTTTATCAAATCCACTGATTATTTAATTATCTATTCATGGTATAAATCCGGACACTTGTAAACACAAACAATCTTTGTTTCCAGACAGACCTAATCCTGGCCTTTTTTACAGGAAGTTCTGTAAAGCTCACCATTCAGAGTAAAGCTTGGTAGATCCAAAAAAGCCCCCAAAAAACGTTGCAATATGCATCAGACGGTCATTGAACAGACTGTGGGTGTGCTGTCTGAGACTGAGACATTTCTGAGAAAAAACAACCTTGTAAACATTGGCGAATTTGCAAGTGAGAATGCCTTGTGCTACATAAAATCCAAAAATTGGATAAAGCCTATACCAAATAGCTACATAGAGGAAATACATGAAAATAGCCCATGGAATTCATTATTTAGCCAAAGCATTTCCCGCCCAAATAAAATCACTATTTTATGTGTAAGTGCCTTCCTTTAATTAGTTTGTATATAAGTTGTGAATTGTTTATAATTAATTATGCTGTAAGGAATCCGAGGTTCCCTTTATCGAAAAAGGGAACTTCGAGATGCGTCGAACAACACGGTGGGAACGCCTCTTGCGTGATTGCGTCTGAAGCATCTATGCCAACTAGTCCAATGGAATGAGAGAATGAGCGTCACGGGCGGGTGACGTCATGAACCAGGAAAGGATAAGAGCACTTCCGCTGCTCGCCGGCATTTAGCTTCTGTTGCCTCAGCAAGCGATCTGTGTCAAACTGTCTCTGTCTATTTATTGTTGTCTGTTACAATATTGTCGGAAACGTTATGGCGAAACAAATGTACAAACAGTGTGTTCCTCCCTGCCCGCGTTTATTTAAACGGGTGGGGACACACACAGCTTTGTGTCATTTTGTTTGAGAGTAATAGCATGTTGAGTGCTAACATTGTGAAAGTGAAACTACCAGATTTGCATGCTCTGCTCTCGCCTGTCACTATGATAGTGGCAGGCTCGCGATTCTCACGGGATGCAGGACCCGCATTTGCCGAGGCGGCGCGGAGAATGCATTCCTGGGGATCGCAAAAGGATCTTTTGGAGGGGTGGGAGAACGGTCCGAGGGCCTTTTCTTCTTCCTTGCCCGGAAGATCCAGCTCTATCTCCCCGGTGTTGGAAGCACGCTCTGCGGTTTCTTCCGCTCGGGGAGAGAGAGCCCTTTTTCCTTCATTTTCTTCCTCCGAGGAGGTTTGTGTTTGAGAATGTTGAAAGTGAAAGCAAGCACACACACTGTTGAATTAGATTCGCCATCTATTTTTCCAGTATATGATGAACTGGTGGAGGTTTTGTCCCGTGCTGTTAGTAAATTAAATATTTAATGGCCAGCTGAGAAAAAGGAACGCTCGTCCTAAGAAACTTGACGAGCGTTTTCTTATTTCTATCACATTATCTCCACCACGAGGCTTCCATTTTTTCCCTGATTTACACACTGAATATTGAAATTATGGAATAAACCGTATTTATCACTACTTTCAGCCCTCGTGTTAAATGTTTATTCAAGATTAGAGGGTTGAAAGATTACGGTTATGATATGATGCCCCAGGCTGAACAGAAATAAAATAGGAAAATGCTATTTTTTCACCTGGTCCAGTATCATCATTTAAGCCTCTGCTTTGCTCATAAGCCTATACTAAAGAATCTCGCGTTTGCCGAGGCAGCGTGTAGGTTTAATGTTGTATCAGAATCTAGCTCGGATCTCGCGTTTGCCGAGGCACCGCTTAGATTTCGAGTGTATTTTGCAAAAATAAGATTCTGTGGCTGGGATCTCGCGTTTGCCGAGGCAGCGCGTAGGTTTAAGCAGAACTACTTTGGTTTTATGGGTAAAGCTTATACGGCAGCAGGTCAGCTGGAGAATGTTTATAGAAAACTATATTATAATGCTCCAGGCTTATCAGGCCGATCTGCTGGGGTTCTGGATATAGTGAAATTTGAGCCTTCGCGTCTCTTCGGCGACGCATTCCATGCGTTCGTTGTTAGGTGATACATTATATATATATAAAAATATATATAATAAGGTTTCTCCCTCGCTGTGTCCAGCCCCCTGGGGCTGCTGGGCGTGAGCAGCTCCAGCCGTCTAGTTCATCATATTATGTGCACAGAAAGTGAGGACAGCCCCGACCGAAGTGGAGTGGTGTACACCTCATTACACGGTGCCCGTTCCATTTCGGGGTCCTCACGAGACCCTCCTGCCAACCCTGCCACCTCCGGTGCTTCAGGGCGCAGCGGTCTCCAGCGAGTCGCTGATGCTATGCTGCGGCACAGCATTGGTTTCGCGCCCTCTGAGGGGGGCTTTTGAGCAGTCAGGTCAGGTAGTTCCTGCCATTATGTTTCAGGCTCCAGATTTGGCTCTCTCAGTAACACCAGAGGCCAGCCTCGAGAGGCTGGTTCCCTTAGTAAATTTTTTGGCAGCGTGGAAGCTTCTGCCGAATATTTCTCATTGGGTCCTGCAGATTGTAGAGAGAGGATACAGAATCCAGTTTGGCTCTCGTCCTCCTCATTACAGCGGGGTGCTGCCCACAGTGGTGCATCCCGAGCAGGCTCTGGTAATGGAACAAGAAGTAAAGGCCCTGTTAGCAAAAGAAGCTATAGAACAGGTGTACTCACCCGTCAGAGAGTCGGGTTTTTACAGCCATTATTTTATTGTTCCAAAAAAGGATGGAGGGTTGCGTTCCTTTTTAGATCTTCGCCTGTTAATTCGGTCAGTTCAGAAACTAAAGTTCAAGATAGCTGACCCTCAAACAGATCGTGACCCGAATCAGATCCGAGGACTGGTTTGTCACGATAGATCTAAAGGATGCATACTTCCATATCTCCATCCTCCCTCAGCACAGGAAGTTCCTATGGTTTTCTTTCAGGGGCAAAGTATACCAATATCGGGTTCTTCCTTTCGGCCTAGCTTTGTCACCCCGTTCGCATTCTGAATTATATCGACGACTGGCTGATTCTAGCGGAATCAGAGCAGTTGGCGGTTCGGCACCGAGGTGTCGTTCTCGCTCATATGCAGATGTTGGGGTTGAGGCTCAATACCAAGAAGAGTGTGCTTTCTCCAGTATTGAGAACCACTTTCCTTGGTGTGGTACGGGATTTAGTATCCTAACAGCCACAGAAGAGCTGAGGCTAGGCCAGTCACGCACTGTAAAACAGTTCAAGAGACTGTTGGGTCTTGTTGCAGCAGCGTCCAACGGAATTCCTTTTGGCATGCTGTACATGAGACCTTTACAGCGCTGGCTCAGGACCAGGGGGTTCTCCCCGAGGGGAAACCCACTTTGCATATCAAGGTCACGCGGCGATGCTTTCGTGCCTTAGTTATATGTAGTAAACACTGGTTCTTAACCCAAAACCAGTCACGCATTGTAAACAGTTCGAGAGACTGTTGGGTCTACTGGCAGCAGTGTCCAACGGAATTCCTTTTGGCATGCTGTACATGAGACCTTTACAGTGCTGGCTCAGGACCAGAGGGTTCTCCCCGAGGGGAAACCCACTTGCATATCAAGGTCACGCGGCGATGCTTTCGTGCCTTAGTTATATGTAGTAAACACTGGTTCTTAACCCAGGGTCCGGTGTTGGGAGCTCTTTGCCATCGAGTTGTGATCTCGACAGATGCTTCCCTCACCGGCTGGGGAGCGGTAATGGAAGGCCGCTCGGTTCAGGGTCTGTGGAAAAGCCATCATCTTTCGTGGCACATAAATTGCCTGGAGATGATGGCCGTCTTCAATGCGTTGAGACATTTCCTTATGGACCTAAGAGGCCATCATGTGCTCGTTCGAACAGACAACACATCAGTGGTCTCTTATCTGAACCGCCAGGGGGGTCTGCGCTCGCGTCCGCTTTGCAAACTGGCGCACCAGATCCTCCTGTGGTCTCTGGGGAAAGTACTCTCTCTGAGGGCAGTGTATATTCCTGGGGACCAGAATATAGGAGCAGACATCCTGTCGAGGCAGGAGCTGAGGCCAGGGGATTGGAGACTCCACCCCGAGGCGGTGGAGAAAATCTGGGAGGCATATGGTCAGGCAGAGGTGGATCTGTTCGCGTCTCAGAACACGACGCACTGTCCTCTCTGGTATTCTCTGACGCACCCAGCCCCCCTGGGGCTGGACGCCATGGTGCAGACGTGGCCGAGGCTACGTCTGTACGCCTTTCCCCCTGTTGCTCTGCTCCCAGGAGTTCTGGAGAGGGTCCGTCGGTATGGAATAAGCCTACTGCTAGTAGCACCACGCTGGCCAAGTCGGATCTGGTTTGCGGACCTGATCCTTCTGCTAGACGGGCCTCCATTGGAGATCCCTTTGAGGAGGGACCTTCTGTCTATGGCCGGGGGCACAATATTTCACCCTCGGCCAGAGATATGGAATCTTTGGGTTTGGCCTCTGAGGGGGCCCAACTTATAGATAGTGGTCTTTCAGCTGAGGCTGCTGAGACCATCTTAAGCTCCAGAGCTCCAGCTACGAGGAAACTGTATGCGCTTAAATGGAGAGTTTTCTCCTTATGGTGTCACCGACACCAGTGGGATCCAGTTAACTGTTCTGTCAACACAGTACTCGAGTTCCTGCAGGAGCGCTTTGTGTCAGGTCTTTGTCCTTCCACACTAAAAGTTTACGTGGCAGCCATTGCGGCTTACCATACTATGGTGGGAGGTATATCTTTGGGTCGAGACCCCCTGATTACACGTTTCCTTCGTGGCACCCTGAGGCTGAGGCCTGCAATCCGCACTAAGGTGCCAGCTTGGGACTTGACTATAGTTCTAGAAGGCCTGTCTAGGGCCCCATTCGAGCCCTTAGATTCGGTCTCAGAAAAGTTCCTGACTCTCAAGACTATCTTTCTGCTAGCTATTTCGTCCCTAAAGAGAGTTGGCGACCTTCAGGCTCTTTCGGTCTCCCCCACCTGCCTTGAATTTGCACCGGGGATGGTCAAGGCGTTCCTATATCCAAAACAGGGATACGTCCCTAAGGTTCCAACCTTGACTCCGAGGCCTATTGTGCTGCAGGCTTTCTGTCCTCCTCCATTTGCAACTGCGGACCAGGAAAGACTGCACCTGTTGTGTCCAGTGCGAGCACTGGACACTTATGTACGGCGGACTTCCTCAATCAGAAAGTCCGACCAATTACTGATTTGCTTTGGATCACCTAAGAAAGGTCTTCCTGCTTCAAAACAGACAGTCAGTAAGTGGATAGTCGAGGCTATTTCACTGGCATACGAGTACTCGGGCCAGCCTTGTCCTTTGGTGGTCCGAGCTCACTCGACCAGGAGTATGGCGGCTTCTAAAGCCATATTGCAGGGGGTATCTCTTCAAGATGTTTGTGATGCGGCGGGCTGGTCCTCTCCGCTCACATTCGTGAGATTTTACAGTTTGGACCTGGATGCTGCCCCAGGTTCTCAGGTGCTGAGTGCTTAGATCAACAGACTGACACTCAGGTACTTGTAATTATGGCGGGTTGGGTATTCTCGTTCCCACCGTGTCGTTCGACGCATCTCGAAGTTCCCTTTTTCGATAAAGGGAACGTCTCAGGTTACTATTGTAACCATAGTTCCCTGAGAAACAGGGAACGAGACGATGCGTCCCCCTGCCATACTTCCTGCGTCCCTGCGATCGGCTTGCTTCGGCAACTGTCGAAGCTAAATGCCGGCGAGCAGCGGAAGTGCTCTTATCCTTTCCTGGTTCATGACGTCACCCGCCCGTGACGCTCATTCTCTCATTCCATTGGACTAGTTGGCATAGATGCTTCAGACGCAATCACGCAAGAGGCGTTCCCACCGTGTCGTTCGACGCATCGTCTCGTTCCCTGTTTCTCAGGGAACTATGGTTACAATAGTAACCTGAGACGTTTTACGTTTTAAACTTCTACTAAAAAAAATAATTTCAAATAAACAAGTACAAGTACTTGCTGATTAATTTACCTATTATGGCATTTGCCTTGATGGTGAGGAGTTAGTCAGATCACTTCACTTGTTTGCTGCTTTGGAAATCATTTACAATCAGAACAAAATTAATAATAAAATGAAACTTTAGGTTTCAATTCTAGTCAACAAAAACACTTGTCAGGTACTACAACTGAGAGACAAACAGAAGCTATAAGCAGATGGAAACCATAAAATCATAAAATAAAATCGAATTAAATCACTTTTATGATATATATTTATGCAGACTCAAGTGTGCATAATAGTACTGTTCTTTTAATCAATCAACTCAAAATGTTAATGTTTAACCATTTGCAAGAACATATGGAAAAGCATACCAACTTAAATGTAATAATATAGTATTATAAAATATATATTTTCTATAGCAGAGCGAGTTTGTTTCAGCCACTGTGCTGTGATAGCTAAGATTTTCAGAGACAAACATTTACATCATGACACTCTAAACTGGCTGAGATTGCAGTGCATATCTATATTTCAGTTCCATGAAACATACAGCGTGGTTATGAGCAGAACATACCAGGTGTGACATTTAGACCCTGTTTATACTGCAGGCAAAAGTGGCCCAAATCCAATTTTTTTTTGACCAGATCAGACTTTTTCAGAAGTAGTGTGAACACTCAAATCTTGCCCAGATCTTATTTTTAAATCAAATTTAGACCACTTCCATATGTGGTCCTGAATCAGACCCAGGTCTGATTTTTTTCAATGCGGCCGCAGTATGAACAACCAAGGCGGATTTGATGCGTCTTTTACGTCGATCTACATCGACATTTGTCAAAAATTATGCGCTGGCTAGTTAGCCCTAGGAGTCTTGAGGGGAAGCTCTGACAGTAGGGTGACCACCCGTCCAGCTTTGCGTTGTACCACACAGCATTTTCACCCCTTGTCCCGCACGTCGCATATTGAGAAAATGTCCCGCATGTTCATCAGTCTGTTGGTTTTTGAATATCATATTAAGAAAACGCGAAGAAAACGTTTAAGAAAGCATTTTATTTTTATTTTTTTTGCGGCATAGTTTTTCACCTATATTTAACAGCGTTTCGTCAGATGTACAAAATACAACAGCCGTTTTTAAAATTCTATCCAATGGTTGAAAGGACAGGAGTAAACACGGTCACTAGTGGGTTGTGATGGCTGTCAATCAAAATGTTGAGCGGTGATTCATTCCCTGTCAGAAAACAAATGGATAATTCGGTAAATTAAATTTTAAATTTAACAGAATTTATCAACTTGTTGCCTGCTGTGGTTGTTTTAATTCATATCCTTTCTAAAAAAAAATATGAAAGTTTTTGGTTTAATATATTCTTAATATATAATCAGTCAATTATCTAAATTCATGTTGGTTTATATTTTATTTGTTCATTATTTATTTATTTGGATTTTAGTTGGACTTGGTCAGAACTGTTCCAAAAATAGTGATCTGCCTGCTGCCTTTGGGCTCAGAGATGTTGAATTTAAATGTCATGTAAAATAAAGACATGTTATGTTACATTGTGATGTAATGGTGTTTTCTGGAAGGAACTAAAGAACAAAGAATTTTTATCAACTGAAAGGCAGAATACAAATGTTTATATTAAGTTAAATAAACATTATATAACAGTTTCAGGTTATGTTTTAGTGTTGGTAACATGTCCCACATTGTCCCACACAAACTTATAATAGTCCCACATTTGGTTTGTTTGATGGTGGTCACCCTATGCTGACAGAGATAATCAAAAGATGCCCTCGACATCCGAAAGTTTTTAAAAAACAACCTTGAAGCTATTCACATCACATTCCCACCACTCCTGGCTTAGTCTCCACATCCACACAGACCTCAGTAGTGAATTTGCAGCCATAACCCCGCAAAAGGCCAAAATAGCCAATTTTGCTCTCTTTCTCTTCATTCTTCTCCTCCTCAGTACCTGCTCACCTGCTCATTATGTTACGCCTGCCATTACACAGACATTTTGAAATAAAAGCGAAAATGCTTACTTCCTCCATAAACTCCCCAACTTTAGTGCTGATGTCATTGTTTTTGTTCTTTTGCGCATGCGGGTCAGTTCGAAACCGCAAACAGTTCACACTGGAATCTGATATAGGCCACATTTTAAAAGGTAATGTGAACAGCCAAACACAAATCGGATTTGAGCAAAAAATCTGAATTGAGCATTAAGACTTGCAGTGTGAACGAGGTCTTAGTATTCTTAGCCACGAGGGCCAAGAAAACTCCTGAATGAGAGCTGGTTAACATTATCCAGAAGTCCAAAAAAGTGTCAAAATCAGCGGAAAAGAAGAATCCTTTCAGAGAAAGAGCAAGTTATAAACAGTCAAAAAAGTATATATTGGGGCCAATGACTCTTGCACAATAAAACCAAGAACATCCCAACACAATACAATTTTTTTACATCCTCTTTAGTTCTCTTTGACACACGTTCTTGAGAGAAACAGATTCATGTCTGATTCATAAGGGAATCAGTTCATTCAGTTCACAAACATTTCACTCAATTCATTATGACTTAAATTTTGTTCTGCTATCGTTCATTCTTCTGTCCCTTTAAGATTATTTTACACGGTATCTTCTGACATTTCCTTTGTTTGTCATCCATCTTCTGTGCTGTCTTAAAATATCTTGAAGATGCCATCCAGACCCATTAAAAAAACCATCATTCTTTTGACTGCAGTTTTGAAATATTTACTAACTGAGCACTTGACTGAGAGTGCAGTCTTCCATCTCTCTGTGTATCATCTCCATCTTCTTTGTGCGGTGGTACTTTTCACCCCCATCTTTTCACTGTTGACATGTTTGCATGGCATTCTGCCTCACTCCTAAATGCCTGCAGTTCCGTTACTCTCTCACCCCACCTCATAAAAACCGAAGAGCGAGAGAAACGCCGCTCGTGGAGAAAAGGGAAAAATGGAGCCATTTTCCTGTGCGCTTTGTGAAGGCAACCAGCAAGAATTTTCCCAGGGGATGTCAAAGTACATTCATTGGCTAGTTGTAAAACAGTGAAGCCTGAAATCACCCGCATGCTCCTGCCGTTACATATTTTTAACCCGGGATTCCATGAAACTAAGGAACATTGGAGAAAGGTGCCCCGGATACGCTCTCCCTCAGCTTCAATGCCACAGCTCAAAATAAAACCACTTACCTGTGTCCAAGACTCTTAGAGTGAAAGTGTGTTTCGGCCTGCTCTCCTACTACTCTGATCATTAGGAAGTGCTGTGAATGTTAGCCATCTTCCTTATGAAGACTCGCACTCCCACAGCTTAAAAGAAAGTTCCATTGTGGTATCAAATTCCGACTCCCTGTGAGATTCCGCCTCCTCTGTATTTCCCTATGAGAGTAGGATTAGGATTAGGTGTGGGTGGTGGGTTTTAGAGATAGGGACCACTCAGGGGGCAGCCTCCACACCGAATGAACCAATCAGAAGCAGGGGAGTCAAAATGTGAGGAGCAATGCTCGAAGGAGGCCGGTATGCACTGGTACGCTGAACCAGCACTTCTAAACTTTAATCTTGCAATCCCTCACTTTTCCTTACTTTTCACATGTCGCCAGTACTCTGACTGCCCCGCTACTGGAACGCAATTTGAGGTGGATACTGGTAATACTGGTTTTACAGCTAAAAGTGAATTTGTTTCATGATGAATTTTGCACCATCAACATTTGTTTTCCTGTTTATTACTGTGAAGCTGCTTTATTGTATAAAGTACTATATAAATAAATGTGACTTGACCTGACTTTGAGAAGGTTAGTAGGAAATATTTAAATGGGAGCCTTTTCCTGCTTCAAAGTAAAAAAAAAAAAAAAAAAAGTAATTGTAAATTAAATATCTAACAACTGGGACTTTATTTTTCATATCTGCGTCTTTATCTCTTAACTATCTCTCAGTTAACTTTTTACTATAAGGTGGAAGCTAGGCATTGATTTTACTACATTAGTCTTAACACATATACCCCTGGATTCACACAGAAGGCTTAAGCCTAGACTAATGCATGTTTGAGCTGTATTAACTGAAAGCAACTTGCACTGACATTTCTTAAAATATGTCAGAGCCATTGATTTTTCTTAAGATGCACACCAGTAATGTTTTTTCCTAAGGCACGTTTATTAAAGCTACTTAAATGTCCTAATTGAACTAAGGCTTAATCTTGCATTAATCTAAGCCCTGTCTGTGAAACTAGGTCCTAATGTTTAAGTTTATTGGTTACACTTTTGTAACATTGTGTATTATGGTTTATCCTGGTGCAGTGTCGTCTCGCTGACGAGTATAGTGAGTGTAAGCACAATTTTTGCTTGTTTTTACAAACTGACAAATGAGTCAAAATTATTGTCAGCTGTAATCCACAGCATGTCACAATATGTGCACATAGAGCTTAAATTGTATTGAACAATCCTGTAAGATTTGAGTGACACCAGGGTTGAACTTTAAAATCTCATGGAAAGACACAAGCACATTGTGAGACTTTTGTATAAAGCCAGTAAGCAACCAGCCAGTGTCTTGATGCGGTTATTGACATTGAAGTCTAAAAGTCTGGCTCCGCCATAAAGAAACAACACACTGAGAATTGATGGAATTAATGGAGTGTGTGCACGTGTGTGTGTGACATTTTCTGTGATGAGTAGGTTTAGGGGTTAGAATATACAGTTTGTAGAGTATAAAAATCATTATGTCCATGGAATGTAAAAAAAAAAAAAACGCAATGTGTGTGTGTGTGTGTGTGTGTGCGACTAAGCAAAGTCAGAAATATTACAAACAGTTCATGCAATGCAAAAATGTGTTTTAAAGCTGAAGTATGCCATTTTTTCATGTTAAAATACGTTTAGTCCTGTTAGAACCTGTTTGTCCAACAATAGAAGACAAGAAAAGTTCATAAAATGTATTTGAATCCAATCCTTGATTTTGAAAGAGATGCAGAAATTACACTTCAGCTTTAACGCTGCATTGATAGCATGTTTGATAAAACATTTACACTGGAAGTGAGAATGTGTAGCAGAAATGTGAATCTTATTTAATAATTTTATAAAAAACACATAATTATTCCCTCAAAACTTGTGTATTATTTGAGCTGTAAATTGGTTTAAACCATAATTATCATCATTTAGTTGTTTAAGTTGTGATAAATTATGTTTTTAGTTGTGAATACAAAGTTATAAATTTGTATGGTAGTTTTGAGAGGAAATATTATTAAGCCTTTTTTTACACTAAAATCATGTTTATATGCATGCTGTTTAAGTCAGGTTGTTATAATACTAAAACAGTGAGTATTTTAATAGCCAATTTCACTTTTGTTGTAAGTGCCTCACTTTAACCCAGATTTAGCTTTTTTTACTCTTTCCCCGCCAATGACGAAAACTTTAAAAACGAGAATTGATTTCATCTTTATCTGTTTTTGAAATTGCTGTTATTATTGTACTATTTAAAATATCAATAAAATGAAGAAGAAACAAGTGATAGCATATGCAAGCAGATGCATAAGTAAATCAACATTAAACAGCAAAAACTGCCTAATTTTACTGAATGAAATGTCGACCCAGGATGAGGAATAGGACTGTGAATCTTTGAGGGTGTTGATGGACTCGATCTTCTCCATCTATGTTTTGTTCATCGGTCTGAATAAGATCCAGATCTAGTCTTTGACAAAAACACATTTTTCTCAGCTTTTTGATCATAATATTGTTTTTTATTAATGAAACTTACCCACATTCAAGGTGTTGAAAAAAAAGGAATGCCTTAAGCTAGAATGATTTTTATTTTGTTGCTTTTGTATAAAAGCATAGGCTCAGTTTTATATACATATGTTCAGATATTCATATAGAAAAATTCTGGGGGCCATGAAAATGTTGTGAAAATGATAAAAAAAATGCTGGCTTTTTAAAAATTATGCCACACCTTCTTTCGGTTTTGTACGAACTCGTACTCATCCGATTTGACAATAAAAAGAAACAAGGCCACTCATAAGGATTTTTGTTCTACTGCATATTCTGACACTTGCGTCTTGCACAAGGCAAAGGATGCTGCTTTTCTAAAGAAACACACAAAGCACAAAATGGCAGATAATTTCAATTAGTAGCTGTCAAATGTTCAAAATGACTCTATGTGCCATTGCTCCTTTAGAGTACCCTGTCATTTAGAATTAATTTGCGCTTTTCATTGAATTCATCCCCCTTCCTAAAACTCACCACCAACCACTTCAAGAATTTAGTGTGTTTCCACCCATTTTCCCCTCTCTGACTGCACTAGCAGATGGCACCATCATCTGTGTACATATTTAAATGACAAATGTAAGGCAGGTGGCATCTCTCGAGACGCTTACTCCATTCACAGGACCACTTTGCTCCCCCAATGCCTTTGTTTTGCAAAACTGTGGGCAGATCACAAAGAAGCCTGGGCCCGACACAGCAAAAAACAAAACAAACAAAAAAAAAAACAGGTAGAAACAGCAAAAATAGCAGTTCTGGTGGAACACAAGTGCCAAGGATACTGCGTCCCGGGATGAATTCTCGTGGGCCACCGCTTTTTCCCTAAGCAGGTTTTCACTGACACAGCAATGTATCTCTCCTGCAGGTAATGATGACGGTAATGCCTAGTGTTTGTGTTGAACCTCTTTCCTTAGGAGAGAGCTGAAAGTGCTTACTAGTGGGGGGTGAAGGAAACTCATAGCAGTCGATCCAGATGATGTATAGCTGCAAGTCTTCAGCATAACAGTGGATTGCCAAGGATTTATTGCCCCAATTAGCTCAGAAGTTGATGAGCTTTCACAGCACAACGGAGCATAATATTACTACATCTCTGTTTGAGCTAAACAAATACATACATACAGGTCAGGAGTCCCGTACGTAGGTGTGATTATGTGAGGTGCCCTAGAGCGCCCTCTACTGACATTTTTCATCTTCTGCATTTGCTGTGAAGCATTCTGTTTTATTCTAAAGATGAGGCATGCATTAGGAGTGTAGTGGAATATATGTTATCCATTGATCATTTCCTGTACCATGTGTTCTGGGTAAATATCAATAAATGCTATATTGATGAAGCTAAACTATTTTGTATAAGTAAATGTTTGCTTAATCTATGGTGGAAAAAGGCAATTGCATATGAATTAGAGTAAGGACAGGCTCACATACCTTTCATCAACACAGTCACGCACAGCACCATACATGGAGAAACAGAGTGGCGAAGAAAATACCACTCCTGGTTCAAAATTCTAATCATCAATTCATTGCTTAGCAACAGAGGGGTTCCATAGCAACAAGGCAGCATTCTCACTCTAACATCGCAACGAGAGACACGGCGCTTTTCATACATTGTATTCAATCTGCTTTATTTTTCCCTCTCATGAATGGGCAAACGTTGGCATCATGTCCCTTTCTCAGATGAGGAACATATACGGCGACTCTGTTAAATCATTTGAGCGGATAAACATATTAATAGATGTTTAAGCCACATGTTTAAAGCATGAAGTGTTCGCATGTGCCAGAATGAAAGGAGAATATTTATATGTTGCTCTACCTGACATTTGTAGCTATTAACACAGCGTTGACATTTAAAAAAGTCTCTGGATGTGGTGAGTCAGAACTAGCAACTTATTTATTAATAAGCTGAAATAGTCATTGGAAACACCTACACTAAAAAAAGAACACTAACACTAAGGTAGGCTGATAGAGGACACCCGGTATGATAATGTTACAAGATTAATAATCAAAAGATAATCACAACTGTACGATCGATCGATTTAGATGATAAGGCCTACTATTTTTGACCAGTTTAGAAAAAATTATTTATCTACTGTAGTTATGCAATACCTGACACTTTTCAATGGATCTTTGGAACTTTCCATAATCTTTTCATTTTAAAGAACTGTGTGCATTTTTTTTTTGTTAGAATTGTGAGAATTATGTAAGAAATAACATCAAATTAACCTAATATTAAAAGCAGCTAGTTTTAAACAGATCAAATATCAAGCAATACCGTAACTTGTTTAAATGATGAAAAAAGTATATATTTTTTTAATATATATTTTTGTTCCACATTTTCTGCTGAACCCAGACAGCTTAATTATGTTTCTTATTTAAATTTAATTTAATGAATATTGGTAGAACCAAGTCACACAAATCCGGGTTTGATCCTATGGACCAATATTTTAGTAATCTTGTTAAAAATGGATGGACAATAAAACAGCTCAAATAATGTCAGGCCCTATTTTGTACCTTAATCATAAAAAGTGTTGCATGCAACAATAGAAGGGTTTAAAATTGCATTTATTAATTTAAGCATCGTGCAAAGATTCTGACTGTTGTTTAATCATTGCTGTGACGCTGTTTGTCAAGCTGTATATGGGAATAATCAAAATAGTCTAAATTATTTTCTTTAATTAATAGTACTTCAACATTAACACAGATTTGGTGGGGTAATTTGTTTATCAGTGGCTAACAAAAGAGCCTTGAGAGTATTTGATGAATTAAAGCGCTCTTCAAACTCAGAGGCCAGAACAAAGAGATGAATGTGTACAGTTCTGCACGTTTTAGGAAACTCAGCAAGCAGCCATATGGCACATTTGCAGAAATACACATCAGCAAGAAGAAGAAACACCTAGCCAAACTGCGTATATATATATATAACAGAGAAAAACCCTTCACCAACTAAAGCACAATGCAGTTCATGTAAACTGCTTACATTTATTATTCTATCACTTTTAGCCAATGTTGCTGTGTAGGGACACATACGGTAAATATACAGTCACAGTGCCACAGTGTTACACTCTTTGTGAAAATATGAATATCTGTATCAAGCTAGGATCAGAGATAGTGTCAGTATTCAGTAACATGGCAATTTCCAACACCAATTAAGAGAACACTTTGTAGGATTCAGTGAGACCAGGATAAAATTTGAAAAATAATTCCAAACATATAAGCATTAAGGAGCAACATTTGCCCGTTTTAAATTGATTTACAAGGGCATTTTTAAGGCCAACTTTCAAACCTTGCATCCACTTTCTTAAAAATTCTTAAATCCTTATTCGTTTTCAATTAGAATTATAAGTTACCAATCAAATCAGTCTCAACAAAATCCATCTTTGCACTGCAGAGGTGACACAGAAGCTGCAAGTGCAGTGGCATTTAGATGTATTTACCCAGACAGCTCAGAGATGCCATGAATGCATTTACAGTGCAGTTACAATTGCATAAATGTTATGAGATTAAAGTTTTAAATACAAAATATATTATATACAAAAATATAAAATACTGGGGGAAAAAATACTTTATATATGAAACTATTAACACCAGTAGGTGGCGGCAAGTCACTATCTTAATGAGTGAGTTATTGGTTGATTAATTCCACCAACTGTTTAAAAAGGCTAATTGATTAAGGAATGAAGTGGCTGTCTTTATGAAAATATATCATTGATATGATCAGATTCGTTCAAAACAACTGTCACTGAGGAACGAAACACCACGAATGCTGCAATTTCCTACTCTCTGAATGGGCATGTTTTTTGAAGAAATCACATTTTTTGAAGAAATTACATTTTTTTGAAGAAATCAATTCACCACAGTCTAAAAGTACATCCATATTAAGTATGCATATAGTATTAATGTGTGTAGTATAAATATAAAATCCGGACATACTACAGCCATCATGTGTCATAGTCATGTGACGTGTCCAGTGCTAAATTTGAGCCGAATCCCCCCGGATCCTGCTCCGGAAATTTTCAGATATGGGATTTTTGCATTCAGGCATTTGTTGTTAACTATTCTGCATTAACAAATGCCATTTACAAATCTGTAATGCAAGAGTTTACAGACGTACATAGTCACCGCCTAATGGAGGACGTTCGGATATTTCTTTTAAATTTGTTATTAACTTGTGTTTACTTCGCTCAAATAGCGCGCTTAGCCAGCTACAGAGAAACTGATAGCTAGGCAATAGACAACTGACCAATCCTGAGTGGTGACTTCACTACATGCATTGTACCAGAATTCATAGAATACATAGAATTCTGGCCCAATAATGGTTTGTAATCGTGTCGTGCTGAACCAAGCTCAAATTAAAATATAAATGGAACCGTTCCTTATCGTTCTAAGTGGCTATTGATTCATCTGAATTTATTTTGATGTTCCCCCAACAGAAATTCTACTGACTATAAGTAACTTTGCAACTACATGTCAACTTATTCTACTTACCCGAACCCTAACCTATAGTCTACTAACAATCTACTACTTTAATTACTGGTATTTGACATGTAGTTGCAAAGTTACTTATAGTTAAAGTGTATAAAGGGGACCATTGAAATAAAGTGTAACCTATTATTTATTTATTAATCATATACCATTGAATAATGTATAAAATGATGATGATCTTAAAAGGAGGACAAATGAGTATCCAGCTCAAGGCTGAGCTGGTAGGCACACGTTATTTCAAAACTGGACTGTCCAACCTAAAACCTTATGGATGGCCACCCTAGTGTACATTTAGTGTCATTGGTGTGTGTCGGTTGTTCTAAATGCACCCGGAAGGTCAATGGTTCCCAAAGGCTCTGTAGAGGTATAATAATGAAATGGGTTTTTAAACATGCTTCCTGGCCACTGAGCCAGGCGCATCCATCTCAGGCCCTGCGGCAAATGACATGTCTTTCACTGTGTATTTATCTGAAACGATCACAGGGCCGTATCCTGTCCTTGACTGATCCCTTCTGATTCCCAAGGACTAGTCTTCTCCATTCATCATCGGGGGTGCGAACAGGGTCCCGTGGGGATGAGCGTTATTGTGATGCGCCTTCACCTGCAGCGAGTCTCGTCAAACATGCAGTTTGTTGGTGAACAATGAAGTGAGCTTTCTGTGGTTGCTTGCCTGCTAATAGGCCTCCTTTCTCCTTTCAAGCATAACTGCCTAACACACACACACATAGCATGTTCATCTAGTAAAAAGAAGACTGCAGCATGAGAGAAAGCAAAAGGAACAGCCTCCTCAAGCATTTTCTCTTCGACCGGCTCTTTCCCCCATAAATCAGAAGACATTCTCTGCTCATCGGGATAGAGATCATTCGCGCACTGCTCGTTCATTTATCGTCCAGCTCTGACAATGCCGCACTTTTGTGCTGAATGCGCGCTACTTTTGCATCCAGCGTTGATGCTCTTTCAGCCCACACACGCCTAAAAAACTCCTTTTCTTTAAAGCGTCGGCACATGGGAGAGAAGCCGTGTGGCTGCTTGCAGGAGTCAAGTTAATTAATAGGGAAACTAGCTGAAGCATTGTAGGTGTATTCATTATTAATTAAGAGACTTTATGCCAGCTGGGAAAGATGTCAGCAATTAGGGGAGATTTTGCAGTGTGCAGTTGTCCTTGGATATGGGAGTGTGTCCCCTGTGTGGCACAGTGTGGTCGCAGAACACTTGAGTCATGCGGGTTTATCAAACTCATAGCTTAACTGTTGGGGGGTCCTTGCATTTTATTAATTGTATCTCTTTTCCCAGGATGAGCCGACTTTCTCATGTAATAAACCTGGAACCACATGGGCATAATGTGGACTGAAATAATAATAATAATAATAATAGGGTTAATAAAAAGTAATAGGGTTATTCTTACAAAAAACCTTCTACCCCAAATTAGAAATTAATACATAAAATAAATATAGGTAAATTAAAATGAATGAGACACTTAATTGTTTGGTTGGTTGATTTATTGTCAATTTTTTTGTCATTCACTCTAATAAATAATTCTTTGTCATTTACTTTCTATAAGACAACATATTCCAATATGTGTCTCCTGTATGAACACTGTTAATTTGAGCACATGCCAACCAATCTTTAAAAAATAGTACAACTATTTATTTAATAACTGGGGACTGTGTTTGGCCACTGCAGTTTTACTAATCCTACCAGAGGCCGTTGTTCAGAACAATACTGAATGACATTTAGCACAGAATTTTAAAATAATTAATCGCAGACATTAATGGCCGGTTACCAACCACCAATGTTCACACTAAAATGTTCTAACTGAGTCCCCAAAGTGTGCTTTTTTAAGGTGAACCTAATTTTAAAATGTATCACCTCATTAATTCCATGGCAACACAAAACAAGCTTGTCATGTGACAAACCACAGGCACAATAGCACTGAACGTTCTAATCACACAAGTGTGCTTGTAGGCACCAAAGGGTTAAGACTCCCACCTAAGGGGTTAATACTTCTTTCGAAGACTTTCCATCTAAAACTGCAGCATCTCTTGCCATCTGACTCTAGTCTGACCTCATGAAGGCAAGTGTCTGCAAGATGGCGGTGTGTTAGCAGTTAGTGCAAACTATTTAGAGAATGCACTGGTGTCCATGACAACCTAAACCATAGGTGGGAGCGAACCCACTGCAGCAACATGATGTAATGTTCAACATATCAGAGTGTTTAAACTTTTCTCTCTGCACTGTGTTGTTTTTATGCTACTGCTACAGTAAGTGATTGCTTAGTGGCTTAAATCAAAAAAGCGCATCCCCAAATAACTATGGCATTCTGGTCTCTTATGTCTCTCCTTCAGATTAGGTCTATTGAATTGTTTTGCTAGATTTAGGGTACATTTACACAACAATGATGTACTAAAAACGTAAAAGTTCTTCATTTGCATGTTTCGCGTAAAGATGACAACATTGTAAAAACAATCCTCGTTCACAGGGATGCGCGGAAACGATTAAAACACTGTATTATACATGCCAGGTCAGTAGTTGGCGATGTCACTTTGTAAAGAAACACTTCGCACCTATAGACTTGCACATGATGTCACCATTTTTACAAATTCGTGTTTTTGTAGTTTACACAGAGACAAAAACGGTACTGTTTTCAAAAACTTGCACTTTGAACCCCATTTCAAAAGTTTGCATTTTCCGGCCCCCAAAACGCTGTTGTCGTGTAAATGAACGGCCAAAAACATAAAAAAAAAACAGTTTTTAGTTGAAAATTATGTTTCGTAAATGGCCCCTTATTGTCCACCAGTAGGGTTGGGTACCGAAACCAGTACCGATATGAAATCAGTATATAAGTAACGAGTATGTAACCGGACCGAATCAAAATGCAGATTCGGTGCCTCATTTCGTTGCCACTTAAAGCAACACTATGTAACATTTTTTACCTTAAAATAATGTTTCCAAAATCTTATCAGTGGTTCATCAAGTCATAACAGGGTTAAAGGCACTTCTGCCATAGCCTGTATCGCTTTTACTGGCACTACAGAACTTTGGGGTTCGGGTAGTAACCCGCATAGATGTCTATGGTAACTAGGGCTGGGCGATATGGCCTAAAAAAAAAATCCCCGATTTTTTGACAAAAAATCCGATTTACGATTTAAATCGATTTTTTTTCTCTACCTACTTAAAATCAATCCTCAGATGACAAAGAAATTGTTCAAAACAAGTTTTTACTTTATTTTGTTTTGATATTCCCTTCTGGGATATTATCTGGATTAAAGTGCAATCAGAAACAACAACCCAAAAAGACCAGAGGGTCCTGTCAATGTAAATAGCCTAGTGTAAATGTAACATAACATAAAATGGGTGGATTGGGGGGGATGTGTAACGAAAAAAAAACTTGCATCACAAAAAGTTTATTGTGATTGTCAAATTATTTGGTAACTAAACATCATTTTATCAAGTTTATTAACTATGTAAACACAATGTTTACATGCATAAAGACTGGTATGCTACTGTTTTTATTATTGCTTAACACAAATTTCACAATTTCAATTCAATTCATGTGATTTTGATTCTGATATTGATTCAATATCAATTCCTTTGGATAAATATTAGGTACAGTAGATATGTTAATGTGTTATGTTAATTGTTCTCCAAAAATAAATCACCTAATGCTGTAAACAGAGAGCCCTGTCAGCTGGTATTATTAAAGGTTAAAACTAACTCAAATTAAACATAATGCGTTTTTTATAATAACAAACTACGTTATAATATTTTAACGATATAGGTGAAATATAATAAATGTGTAATATAGTTATCATATTTAGCCAAATACTCCTCTCTATAGCAATTATTTTAAGTCCAACTAACATGCGTGCTATCTATGGGTCATTAAAAGGTATCCTGAGGTAAATGTAACGTTACGTGACACATGTTGTTCTCCAGCTGTTTTATGGACATCTTTCCGCGGTTGAAAAACACTGATCGATTGATTTTATTAGCTACATTTGGGTAAGTGAAGAGTAACAGATGATCGGTTCATGTGCCGCTTGAACTGAGATCTGTCAGCGATCTTTCACGTCACATTTACAAGCGCCAAAACGGTGTTTGTTTGAATTTCGTAATAAAATTAACAGAATCTGAGAGCCGAGAATCTGTTTCATCATATCAACAGTAACCTGCTCTGTCCTGTATGTCGGTGTCAGTGTCCTCTTTGCTTCGCGATGTTTATCTGCGTGAGGAAATGGATGTGTGTGTGAGAGCGTGTAAAAAGTGACAATTGCGTGTCTCTCAGTGAACTCGTGAGAGATGGCGGCCCTGCAGATTCAGTTTGTAAATGTTTTCGGCGGGTGTGCTTCTGCCTTCTGCTGCCGCGGTTTTGTTCATTTGCCATGTTGTTTGTGTATCTCTATCATGGCAAGCGCTGAGCGCGGTCGGAACTACGGGAGCCCATATGGGCGCGTCGGCGGTTGTTAAAGAGAAAACCGATTTTCATTAAAAAAAATCGGCGTAAACTCGCGTAAGCTACACATTCGAGTTAATCGATAAAATCGATTTATCGCCCAGCCCTAATGGTAACCCGACCACAAAAAGAACTACAAAATTCGACTGTTTTACGTCAAGCGCTACAATAGTCATTATTTCGTTTTTCTTCATTTCTGATGTCGCAATACATCATCCTTTCATGAAATCATGTAACATACTCTACCTTGTCTGTGGACATCAATCATTCTAAAGCCGATGCTGGATAAACAGTGAGCGTGCGTGCAACGGTAGGCTAAATTATTTACGACAGCGGTAATGGACAATTTCGTTTCCAACCAGTAGGCCGACCGAAGAGGAAAAGTTCCATGGTGTTGCTTTAAATGCCTCAGCTGTTGGTTGAAATATTTGCCCTATGGTTCTCCAAAACTGACGTCAGAAGCACCATTACCGCATATGATTGCTAGTTCACCCTTTAAAGCGTACGATCGATCACACTGGTGCGATTAGAACGTTCAGTACATTGCATGATCATCAACTGCTAAATTCAAATCTGCATTTGCGAGTTGGCTGGCACTGAGCCAGAAACAGAAGCGCTCAGCGCTGACATACTGTATATCACAACTATTCAGTGTTTTCAATCACATTAGGTTTATTTTAGGTTTCAGATATTTAAATGAACATAAATACTAGCAAAACAATAAATTTATAGTTTGTAAAATACTCACTGATGTCTTTGGAAGCGGCAATACCAATCCTTTCAATTATAAATTGATGAAGTGTTTAGATACACATTTTAGGTACTAGGTAAATATCAAATTTATTCTATTCTTCTTACATTTCATTTTGCGTCACAGCATTTAAGGTGATGCATTCTAAAATAGTCCAGAGAGGTGTCGTATTTTGCCAGAGAAGGGAAAAATGTGTGTCAAATTTCTGCAAAACAATTGCTGAAAATTTAAAGCTGGTTTGTAGCATACCAAGAATATAGACTACTTTACTATTATTAGTACTGTAACTGTTATTTAGGTTTAAATTATTATAGTTATTATAATTATAAATGTGTTGTGTTTTGTATTTACTTATATTTATATATTTAAGCATACTTTAAAATTGTAATATATTGTTCAACTTTTTCAATAAAAAGCCATTCTTTCATGTCATTCACCATCGTTTTGAGGATTCTTTTTTTTTAAGTATCGGTTCAGACACCGTTCTGGCACCGGTACCATTTTAAAAATATTGATTTGGCACTGGTATTGAAAAAATCCAAAACGACACCCAACCCTATCCACGAGGAAGAAATAAGTCAGATATCCAACAAGCCGCATGGTTTGAGGTATCATTCATGTGCACTCAGTAATTTTTCCCTCATTAATATCATTACTAAAAATTATATTTTTAAAGAATATATTTACACTCAGGAGAGACTCCAGTCAAATCAGTAGCATATTAAAGACGTTTTTATTCTACATGGAGCTGGTTGCTTATTAAAGGGGTATTCATTTGAATCTTCATGTCATTTCAAACCCGTATGACTTTCATCTGTGGAACACAAAAGGAGATGTTTTGAAGAATGTGTCTCAAAATATCTTCTTTTGTGTTTCATACGAGAAAGAACTGCAACCCAGTTTCAATTGGGAAAACATGTCCATGCTTCATGACACCTTCAAAGTTAAAGTGAGTGGCACTAAAAGTGTGTTCAGTTCAGGCAGAAACAGATTATCATGGATCTTTTTGCCAATTCAAGGACATTTCACAATACAACAATGAAAAAACATACAGCAATAAAGTAGAAGAGAACAAGTGAATGATCCATCCGGCAACACGGCATTACACACAAAATCATCCACAAAATCAAGAATAGCATTTAAGGAAGAGATGGGTTTTCAGTACTCTCTTAAAGTCTGAGATATTGCAGATGCAATGTCCGGTGAGTGGTGCCAAGTTAATTCTATATCGTGTTTGAAAATAATGTACCAAATACAATAAATCCTACACTGTAAAAAAATTCCGTAAAAAAACGGTAGATTGAACCATATAAATTTGAAGGAATTTTCCGTATTTGTCTTTTACAGGTCATTTACCCGTATTTTGAATTACGCGTTGCATTGTGGGAACAAGAACCTGGCGCCGCGAAAAGTGAAAAGACGCAACCGCCATTACACACGCAGATGACCGCAGCCAAAGTTGCTTATTAAAGTCGGATTTCGGGTGTGTGGAAGCCATTCTGACACTTCTGTGGTAAAATACGAAATTTATGTTTTGCTAAATGTCAAATAAGCTATTGACGTAACGTTATTTAGTTGCCATCTGGCATGTTAGGCAAATGAATGTCGGAGCCGTCGCGTTTGTCATTTTATGCATATCGTCACACATTAAAATATTTAGTTTACACTCGTGGAGGTTCCCTGATATATGTGTTATATTGTGCCCTCGTTGTAATTTGGTTTAATTACTTTTATTTGTCGAAAATGCGGTTTATTTCTTGACGAGCGCATCCGTTAACCAGCTGTGATTAAATGCAGTAGCATCTAACGTTACTAACGTTAGTTTTTTTCGGAGCAATTTAATGCCTTCAAACAAAAGCTACCAGAGGAATCGTCAAGAAAAGTAAAGGCCATTAAGACTTGCTTGATTTAAAAGGCATGAAGATACAACGTGAAGATACTGTGTGTGAAGATGAAGTAACTGTTACAGCTGGATCATGGAAAACACCACCAGTTTTTCTGCCAAATGAGGTAAGTTAACGTTGTTTGCGTTAGACTTTTTTTTTGTTTTAGACGACACACACAAACACACTCACGCGCGCGCGCGCGCGACTTTAAACCACAAATAATGACCACGAAATATAATTTACGTTTTACATGACTGCTGTCTACTCTTCTGCCTGTAACGTTAGTCATTCTTAAACGTTACCATATCCCTCCTCAGTTTGTTTCATTCATAGTTTTTCTGTTGTTTTCTTATCTATTGATAGGACATTGCTGTTGTAGTTTGCATACCAAGCACCACCTGCATGCTGCTTATGGGTTTGTATTTTGTTTTATTACCATTTTTTTATTATTAATTACTACGAGTGTTCAATACGGGCAACACACATTCAAATTTAAAGTCTGAGGAAAAGTGTTGATAGAAAAAGGTGGTTGCTGAATACCCCCTTCAAAGATGTGTATGCTTACATGATCAGTAGAAATACAAATTGTATAGTGACGATTTAAAACAACTATGTTTAAAGGGATAGTTCACTTTAAAATGAAAATTCTGTCATCATTTACTCACCCTCAATTTGTTTCAAACCTGTATGAGTTTCTTTCTTCTGCTGAACACAAAGATATTTTGAAGAATGTCAGTAACCAAACCATTAACTGAAGCCATTGACTTCCATAGTATTTTTTTTTTTCCTACTATGGAAGTCAATGGCTCCAGTTAACGGTTTGGTTACCGACATTCTTCAAAATATCTTTGTGTTCAGCAGAAGAAAGAAATTCATACAGGTTTGAAACAACTTGAGGGTGAGTAAATAATGAAAGAATTTTAATTTTAAAGTGAACTACCCATTTAAAGCAGTTTTCTGAAGTGATCGTGTAATGTAATATCTTTATGATTGTAATATCATTTTGTAATATCTTTTTTGTTTAAGGTGGTGGACAATCAGGATTGCTGTCATTCAAGAAGTTATTATTGACCACATCTCTACCCCATTGAGGCAGTGAGCTACAAAATACCTGAAGAAAATGCAACTACAACTTTTCCTGGAGTTCATATAAAGGTAAGCAACACATTTTTAATTAAATGATTTATAGATTGTTATTGTGTTTCTGTTTATTTAGTTGAAAATAATTAAACATATTATAATGTATAGTTGAGCAGACAAGCTAACATGACATGCAATTGGAGTCCACTGAAAACAAAAGTCTTAGCATTGTATATACAGTGTTTGAATTTGAAAGGATGGCATTAGGGATGGCTGATTATTTATAGTTGATAATTTTACGAACGTAAAATACTGTACAATTGTTTTCCTCAACCTGGTCTGCATGATATTTTGTAGTTAATTTTCCTTCATTTAATTTCTTGTGTAGCTAAAATATATATTTTTTTTCTTCATATCCAACTTTTCTGTGCTGAAATCCTGAACGAAGGCCGAAAAGACTGAGATGAAGGAAACCAAATGTCTACACATTCCTCCAAGACTGCCGAAGTTCCTGTATGAACAACTTTGAAAAACAATGTAAAGTATTAGCTTTTGTCAAATCTCAAAATGAGACTTTAACTGAACATACCGATCACTCCTTCATCTAGGCGATAGACCGGGATCAGCACTTCCTCATCAAACAGATCCAGGATAATCTACCTGATGAACATCTACGTCCAGCCCTGAACCCTCTACCTGTGTCGGCACGGAGAGAACAACGACAACCTGGAGGAACAGCTGGGCCGTGATGCAGGCCTCTCGCCGCAAGACACAGGTACGGTTAACCGCAGACAGAACCATTACAGTACACGGTAACTAAATTTGAAACATCATGATGGTTTGGCCACATACTGTTCTCTCCCCTTTGTAGTTTTTGGTGGCTAAACCCAAGTCTGCAGTCCTACCAGGACCTGGTCCAATCAGTCCGGTGATTCTGAAGAATTGACTACACATTTCTTGGTGAGTGAGTTTTTCCCACCTAGAATCTTTGTTTTCTTTGTTTTGACACATTCTGTATGTCAGTAATAGTGTTTTGTATTTCTTTTACAGCCTTCATCTTACCTGAAGACAAGAAGAATACACTTTTCCCTTTTGTGTTTTTTTTTTCCTTTTATATTTTAGTTTTCATGGAATTGTTGTAGATCTATAAGTAAATAAAAATATTTTTTAATCACAGAAGATTTGTTTGAAATGTTTTCAACAAGAGTTATCATTACACTGTTAACTAACAGAAAAGTAACAATTCTATTTGCTGTAGGTATATTGCCTAAATTTATCTGTTTTATTTTTACTGTAGGAAATCCATTTTAGGTTTGATGGAAGTGTCCGTAAATGGTAAAGAAAAAGTCAGGTAAATCTACGGAAATATCTGATAGGGTTTACGGAATTGTCCGTACAATAACGCAAACATTTACGGAAAATACGGAATTTTCCATTTTAGGTTTAACGGAAATGTCCGTCAATGGTACAGAAAAACTCATATAAATCTACGGAAATATCCGTTTTGAGGTTTACGGAAGTGCCCGTACAATAACGGAAAAAGTGCTGGTAATTAATTACCAGCACTTTTTCCGTTTTTTAACGGAATTTTTTTTAACAGTGTACCCAAACCCAAAGCCTAATCGAGTGTTTCAAAAATGCATAAATGAGATAAAAATGCATTTGCTGAAGCAGCCATGCCATTTTCAACCCTATCTTACAGGTGTTACTATTTTACGAGGTGGCATTTTCGTATGAACTCTTACGATGTGAATTCGTACAAAAATGTACCTGTACGATTATTAGGGGGAAAAGTAAGCTCCGAAACAAACAGTCACTTGGGTATAAGCAGATTGTACAAAAACATATAAAAGAGATCGTACAAATTCATACGTTTTAGCCACCAATTCACCAAAAATAGTTATGAATTGACATTACATTGTGTTGCCATTATAGCTTGCTTCTACAATTCTTTGAGCTCTTTTATTGTGAGACCAGATTTCTACTAAGCAAAGAAAAGCCATACTTATGGAGCTGGTTATGCAAAGCAATAATCTGGAGTTGGTTATGCAAAGCAATAATCAATGCATCTTTAAGGTTTGAAGTTTATTCAGATTCCTAACCCTACTAATGAGCAATGGTGATGCTTGTCTTGGAAAACACCACTAAAAATGTAGTTTACCTGCAGAGAACAGAATTGCGTCTATGTGATAACTCTAGCCTGGTTTAATATCAAGACACGAGGAAAAACGTCTCAGTTACGAATCTACCACTGGTTCCCTGAGAAGGGGTATGAGACAATATGTCTGACAAGAAGCTTTGCGGCGTTTCCCATAGAGTATTTTTCAGATGCAGTGCGAATTCCCATTCGAAAGGGAACCAAAGGCCTAGAGAAGACTCACTCTTAAAGGTGCCCTAGAAAGTTTTTTTTATTATTATTTTATAATGTTTCCTGGGTTGCCCTTATAATGTTAGTATGTTTTTTTAGATCAAAATAGTCATAATTTAGAAATAAAAGGCATTTTTCCGAGCCTGATTTTAGTCTCTGATTTGAACACTCTGTTTGAAGGGGCGTGTCTGCTGTGAGAACCGACCACTGCTGTGATTGGCTGACATGCTTGCATATGAAATATGACATGTGAAACTCTCTCGAATACTTTTACTACAGCTGTTATATATGTTTTAACTATTACAGCTATCGAGATTAATGAATCGTGAGATGTTTTTAAAGTATTTAAATCTATTTCCATCACATAAAATGTTGCTGTGATGAGCATTGAGCAAGCAGGTGACAGTCTGTTGATCGCGAGACAACGCATTTTCTCTCTCTCATGCTATCACCAATGCAAATGATGACATACAGTAAGAGCTTCATTGTGCAGTGTAACAGCGTCATTGATTTCATAACAAGTTTGGCAAGAGAGATAAACTCGCGCTGTGTGGATTGTTCTTTGACCGCTTTCTGTATAGTTTATTCACTGAGAATTAGCCTATTTAACGTTAGTTATGTATGTTCGTTACTTGGAGTTTGCTATTACTGTACTAGGATCTTGCGCTGGATCTAACACTGTGTAAATTATCGTTAATAAAATCACTACTTACCGGTTGCGGGAATATAGTTGGAATTACCCCCTTTTTCAGTTTGAGACGCTGAGAGAAGCTTGATATTGTCCCAGGTTCGAAAATAAGTCCGTGGTGAAATGGGCAGAGCAAACTAACAACTTCGAATTAAACTGTTGCGGTATCCGATTATATATAAACATCAACCACACCTGTTCACATTTCTTTTCTGTGGGAAGGGTATGAAAAGACCTTACATTCCCTGCACAGCCTGGAAAATAGCATTTATTTCCATGATCTGCCATTTTCCCTCTGATCCTCGCTTGCTCCGATGACTCGGCTGCGCAGTGCTTGTCATTGAGGGCTGGGATATGCAAATATTTTTAGGCGTGATCCCCGACTATTGCGTCACAGTCGGTATTATGTGGAGATTCGCCTGTTTTTCAGGGGTGTTTTTTAAAAACGAGATTTAAATAAGAAGGAGAAAACAATGGTGTTTGAAACTCACTGTATGTCATGTCCATGTACTGAACTCTTGTTATTGAACTATGCCAACATAAATTCAATTTCACATTCTAGGGCACCTTTAAGGGAAAAGAGTACATGTTCGCAGCTTTACGGATGTGTCGCCACCATTTCAAGCTTTGTTAACAGTGGGATCTGAGACCATAAAACCCATTTCAGAGGCGATGACAGCCAGATTTACTGTAAAGTGCTGTCTCCAGGGTGAGGGGCTCAAAGTTTTCTCATTTGCACAGCTTGTGCAAAATCCCTTCAGAGCGGCTCCCCTTCATAAGATTGGCGGAGCTCTGCTACTGGCCAGTGACTCTTTGAATCTGCCTTCCATGCCCAAATCAAACACAGCAGGCACATTTGTCCATTTTCCTGCCATTTTAATGGAGCCCCTTGAATATGCTGTGACACATTCCTGATGCCCCATCCCCCAAATAACCTCTGTTTGACTAGCACTACATACTCCATTTTGTTAAGCTTGTACACCTGTGAGTGATAGTAAATGGAAAAAGTAGAGAAATCATTGTAGGCTATTGCTCAGTAACCACAGCATGGTAAAATTGCATCTGACATCATATCGCAGACCAGCTTTACATGGTTTTCTGAGATAAGTCCCTGAGAGCCTCAGAAAATGGTACATCACAGTAACATAATGTCCAGCATTAAGACAGCGTACAGACATATACATCCTCCCAAGTTAAGATTTATCTAAAGCACCTTGCCCATGCCAGTTGCATGTAATGCACAGCAATGCATTAAGTTTGAAGGAGAAGTGTCAGCTTGTACATTCCATCTGAGTGAATACATATCATCAAACACACACACACATACACAGTGGTCTAAGGCCAGGGACAGTAAATCACACTGCTAACGAGATGGTCTGCCCTCTGGGTACTCTGCACTGCTATTTGTCTAAGACTTGGCAACCATTTGGATTATATATCGGCCCTGCGATGTAAATGTACTCATGAGATGTGGTGGCACATAGCACTTGAGTTTGGAACACTATATGTTTGCTTCTAGAGCTTGACACATTATTAAGCACTTTAAAAGAATATGACCTGTTAATCTAATCTAAATAAATATATATATTTTTTTTTTTATCATTTTTGTTTGAAATGGTTGTGATTCTTTTTTGGTATTGCATAAAATGGCTATTTACTCAGCATTATGATACAGAGCAGCTATACATGCTTTAGAAATGTTTTCTATTACATGTTTATTACATAGATATAGCATATCTGATATATTTTCATGACATTTCTTTAAATTCCAATGTAATTTACACAGTGTTGATCTGAAAGCTTTTAAAACATTACCCACCGTACTAAAGTTGAAGGAGATGCCAATAACCCAGCACAAGAAAAACACTTACTGCTACAATTTACAGGCCACTGCTTTTTATTAGATGTCCTGCAGTCCATGGGGGGCACTTACATCTTGCGAAAAATGGTGAGCTCCTCAAAGATAATGTAATTAGTGGCCTTTTGTTCATAGTTGTGTTTCAGTGGTCTCTCTCTTAGACTATAGGCCTTATTCTTCAGGGAGCAGGACACCCCTCTTTTTCATACGAAGCTTTAGTACCAGGACGACAGAGAGAGGTAATCCAGCATAGTGTGAAAAACAGTAATCTGATGTGGGTTTTATATCGTATATATACACATATTAGCACTGGCGCATTGTGATCAGTCACGAGAAAAAACATATTTGAATATACGTAAAAGTAAATGAAATTTGAGTACTGCGGCAGAAGGCAAGATTTTCATGACATAATTTCAGTTTTTGTCTCTTCATGAGACAAAGATATTGTATGGCTTTTGAAGACTCTGGCCATAGTGTAGCACAAATCATGTGAACTGCTTGTTACGATACATTTATGGTGCTTGAGCATCCTTTTGAAGCTTGAAAGTCTCAAAGCAACCAGTTTACAATTCTTTAAAATTGTCTTAGAGTGTTTTACGAAAAAAAAAAAAGAAATTCATATGGTTAGAAATAAAAATAAGAGTCAAGTCACCTTTACTTATATAGTGCTCTTTACAATACAGGTTGTTTCAAAGCAGCTTTACAGTGATAACAGGAAAATAATGCAACAAAGTTTGTTTCGGCTGTACAGCCAGTCTAGAAGAAAATAGTGTCATAGTCCAGCAAAAGTAAGTTCAGTGATGGTTTAATTCTGTTGTAAGTTATTTATTAAGTATAATATATTTTATTATATGTAAGTTAAGTTATTAATTTAATTAATTTATATATATATATATATATATATATATATATATATATATATATATATATATATATATATAATATATATATATATATATATAGCTGTTCTGGAGAAAACATCTTAGGTTACGACCAGAGGTGTAGTGGTAAAAAAAAGGTGGGTAAACTATAAATTCTGGGGCCACTGCCTACCGGCGTATGTGTATCCTGATGACATTGCTATAGGCAGGGCTCGACATTAAACCTTTTCATACGCTTGTCCTTCAGACAAGTAAATCTGTCATTCACTTGCCAGAGTAAAAAAGTTTCTTGTCAGGATTTTATTACAATTTTTTTTTGTGTGTTAATTTATTCTGAAACAATATTCTCATCAGTGTTCAATCAGCTTTGATATTTAAATCGGCATATTGTAATGTCTGCACCTTTAAAGGGCATCCCCTACCCCAATAGTATTAAATGTTTGCTTCATCTTTCATTTTAAATTCCTAAATTTGATCAATAAATTCAAAAATTTCGAATAATAAGACACTATAGGGCTTATCAAATTAAATCATTTATACTGAAAATTACAATTGTATAAAATAATGTTATGAAATTGATTTAAATTTACCAATAAGAAATGTTGGAAAGAATGATACTACTTTTAAACATAACACTAAACCGCCAGTAGGTGGCTGCAGGCGACCGTCTTAGTGTACTGATCCACTTTTGCGACATGACTGAAGCGTGGTGTCGCGACGCCTTCCCACATTTGTATGTTGATGTATTTGTATGTTCCTCAAGTTTACTGCTATGGGCGTGGTTTTGAGAAAGCGGCCAGTCTAGAACAAAGGACCCTCGAGAGACTGCAGCGCAATATGAAAGAGTTCGTCTTAGGTTTAACAACCTATGAAACTAATAATGAACAATATGAAACTAAAACGACATAAGCTTAATTTATAGCTATTTAGAGGTGGATAAACGCAATTTAGAGATGGGTAAATGCACTTTGGAGGTGGGTAAACGCTATTTCCGAATATTGGGAGGTGCGTAAACGGTGTTTACGTGCGTTTAGCCTCCACTACATCCCTGGTTACGCCCTTTTGAGGGAACATGCGCTGCGTCGATGCAATTTGGGAACAAGAATGCCCGAATGCCATACGAACCAGAGCCTGTCTGTGTGAATACTGAGAGCACAGACAAGAGCACCTGTGAACCTGGGGTAGCGCCCAGGTCGAAGTTGTAAAACCTTACGAATGTGAGCGGGGAGGACCAGCCTGCCGCATACCACATACTGCAGGGATACCTGCTTATATAATAAGGCTTCTAAGCCGCCATACTCATGTCCTGGTCTACAAGCACCACGGAGGAAACATGCACCAAAGAGTTTATATTATTACACAAAAGTGATTATGTAGAGTCACCCCTTCCATTTGAGACTGAAGGTCCCTCCTGACTGGAATTTCCAAGGGAGAGCAGTCGAGGAGGGACACCAGGTGTGAGAACCAGTCAGCTCAGCCAGTACGGTTCTACTAGTAGTAGACTTATTCCGTCCCGGCGGACCTTCTCCAGAACTCCTCGGAGCAGAGTAATCAGGGAAAAACTTACAGACATAGCCTTGGCCATGTCTATAACAAAATATCCAGCTGGGTGTGTGAGGGCAAACAAAAGCAGACAGTGCGTCATATCCTGAGACGCGAACAGATCCACCTGTGCCTGACCATAAACCCCCCAAACCCCCTCCATTCCCTGGGCCTCAGCCCCTGCCTCAATAGGATGTCTGCTCCTACATTCTGATGGCCCGAAATATAAAATGCTCTCAGGGAGAGCAACTTACCTAGGGACCACAAGATAATCTGGTGCGCCAGTTTGCATAGTGGACATGAACACAGATCCCCTTGATGATTTATATAGCAGACCACCGATGTGTTGTCTGACCGGACAAGCACATGATGGCCCCTCATGTCTGGGAGGAAGTGTCTCAATGCCTTAAAGACTGCCATCATCTCCAGACAATTGATGTGCCACGAAAGATGATGACTCCTCCAGAGACCCTGAGCTGTGTGGCCCTCCATTACCGCTCCCCAGCCAGTGAGGGAAGCATCAGTGGTGAGCAACTCGATGGCAAAGGGCTCCTAATACTGGACCCTGGGATAGGAATCAAGGTTTCTTCCATATAACCAAGGCGAGGAGGCACCACCCAGGAGGTGTGATCTTGATCTTACGAAGTGGGTTTCCCCTCGGGGAGAACCCTTTAGTCCTGAGCCACCACTGCAAAGGTCTCATGTACAGCAGGCCAAAGGGTATCACATTGGACACTACTTCCATGAGGCCTAACAGTCTCTGAAAATGTTTCACAGTGTGTGGCTGGCCTAGCTTTAACTCTTTTGTGGCTGTGAGGATAGCAGCTACACAAGTGTGCGATAGAACGACTCAAATCGTGACTGAATCGCAAACCACACCAAGGAATGTGGTTCTCTGTAGTGGTGAAAGCACACTCTTCTTGGCATTGAGTCTCAACCCTAATTTATGCATGTTTGCGAGGAAGAAATCTCAATGCCGAACCGCTAATTGCTCTGACTCCACTAGAATCAGCTATGTATTTCAAAATGCGTATGCCCTGCAGCTTGAGCGGGGCCAGAGCTGCACCTATGCATTTGGTGATAGAGCTAGAACGAATGGAAGCACCTGATATTGGTATTCTTTGCCCCTGAAAGAAAACCCCAAGAACTACCTGTGCTGAGAGAGGATGGAGACATGGAAGTATGCGTCTTTTAGATCTATGGCCCTATTTTAACGATCTGAAACGCAAGTGTCAAAGCGCAAAGCGCAAGTAACTTTGTGGGCGGATCCCGGCGCTGTTGCTATTTTCCCGGCGGGATAAATGCCTCTTGCGCCTGGCGCAAATCTAAAAGTGGTTGGTCTGAAGTAGCTTCATTATTTATAGGTGTGGTTTGGGCGTAACCTGAAATAAACCAATCAGAGCGTCATCCAACATACCCTTTAATAGAAGGTGCGCATGTTGCATGGTGGATTGTTTTTATTATGGGGCATTTACCAGGCGCGCTTCAGAATCGGTTCACAGCCGAGGAGATTGATGTTCTCGTCAGGGCCGTAAAAGAAAGAGAATTGACATTGGGGATGGGACAAACCCACCCAAATCAATAGAAAAAAATATGAGAAAGCTCAACTTAACTGGTAAGTTAAAGAGTAAGGTTTTTAATGTACTTACATTATGGTAAAGGTGATTTCGCAGTCTTCAGATTTTTTTTTCCTAGTTCTTGATGGACAGACTAATTTGTCAGATGTCCTTATATACATATGTGTCTTGCCACTATTGGGCAAACAGGTCTGATCCGTCATTACTACAATTTGCCTGAAAATTTGGGAAAATGTGTAAGCTAGATTTATGCCTATTTTTTCACATCTTCATGGACACCACAATGATTTCCCTCGTGTGGTAATATATTTCCTTGTTATAATGTATGATTTTCAAAAATAAAAACTGCTGCATCTGTGTTGATGAGAGAATCAAAGTGTATGCGCGTTGTGCACCCGCTACATTATGGCCAGCACGCGCGCTTAAAATAGCATTATGAACAACGCGCAACGCGCCACTGATTTTAGACCAGGTTTTTTTGGGTCAGTGGCGGAATTGTTTTCTGGAACTGCAAAATAGCACTAGGGAATGTTTGCGTCGAAACACGCCTCCTTTTTGTGCCGACCCGCCCCCGGGAGCGCAAGTTCATTTCCTAGTTTACCAACGTGCATCTATGGAGGGAAATGCACGCTTTGCGCGGGTGCAAATTAGGAATGATCCATGCGGCGGTGTATAAAGTCATTTGTGCCGGGTGCAAGATAGAGCCCCTAGTGTGACAAACCAGTCCTCGGATCTGATTTGATTCACGATCTGTTTGAGTGTCAGCATTCTGAACTTCAGTTTCTTGACTGCACGATTCAACTGAGATCTAATATAGGACGCAACCCCCCCTTCCTTTTTCGGAACAATGAAGTAACGGCTGTAAAAACCCGATTCACTGTCGGTGAACACACCTGCTCTATAGCTTTCTTTGCTAACAGAGTTTCCACTTCTTGCTCCATTACCAGAGCCTGCTCGGGATGCACTAACGTGAGCAACACCCTGTTGTAGTGTAGCGGACGAGAACCGAACTGGATTCTGTAGGCTTTCTCTATGACCTGCAGGACCCGCTGAGATATATTTGGCAGATTCTTCCATTCTGTCAGATAATCTAATAAGGGTACCAGCCTTTTGAAACTGGCCTCTGGTGTAATTGAAACAGCCACTTCGGTGACCTGAAGCATACTGGCAGGAAACAACCGTACCGAATGTTTTTGAACCCCTTCAGAGGGTGCGAGTTTTGACGCAGCTACGTGGTGATACTGAGCCGTGTGCTCACTGGAGACTGCTGCAGAACGGCCCCCTGAGGGCACCGAGGTGGGGCAGGCACTGTACACTGAGGTGTAAACCCCTCCAGCCCGGTCGGGGCTGCCCTCAGAGGTCTGACACCAGTGGCGTCAAGACCTTTCTAAATAAAAAAGCCTTTTTCGCAGGAACAATGGCTCTCAGATCCATCATCTGCTTCAAAGGCTTCGGTTGAGGATGCCATCCTGGTCCCCAATCTTTCTGAGGGGGAGCACAGGAAATGACACTCTATCCTGTACAAGGAGTTTGTTAATGGCTTGGTCTGCTTTGCCCAGCATCCGCCCAGCATCCCCCCCATTTACACCTTACCAACCAGCGCCATAGTAATTCTAACTGGCCTGGAGCGTAATGCAGAGCCTTAAGGGGTGCCTTAAGCCATGAGAGGACTGATAGCTCGCAAGCGTCTGTTCTTGATTTGGCATCGGCCCATACCGAAGTTCTTTCATCCCCCTTTATTTAACATATATTTTAAGAACTGAAAAACAGAGCTGAAAGGGTTTGATCCCGGATCTCAAATTTTATTAGTGGAGATCGGGAAAAACTGAAATGCCCTGACATGGAAGTAAACTCTAAAAACTCCTTGTACGCAGGGGAATGAGATAGCGAATCTTCAATTCAATTAACTCGATGCTCACCACATACATCTCCTCGGAGGTGGACAGCTGCAGCACCGTATTATACCATTTAATTCCTCAAAATTAAATGTAGCAAACTTATTTAATTACTCAAAATTAAATGCAGTAAAAGATCAACCGGACAAGTCAAAAACGGTCTGGATGAAAGGCTGAACTTATATATAAATCTAACTAATGAAAGTCAGATAACCATACATCATTTAATTCCTCAACATTAAACACAGCAAAAGATCAACCAGACAAGTTAACACGGTCTGGGTGAAAGCCTGAACTTAAGTAATGAAAGTCAGATAAGCATTCGTCAATTAATTCCCCAAAATTAAATGCAGCCCAGTTATTAAATTCCTCAGAATTAAACAGCAAAAGATCAACCAGACAAGTTAACACGTTCCGGATGAAAGGCTGAACTTATATGAATCTAACTACTGAAACATAGTAGTTAATTATATATATATATATATATATATATATATATATATATATATATATATATATATATATATATATATATATATATATTTAATCTATACATTGCATTTGCATAGCCACTCGATTCTTATTGCAGTCTTTTTTCTTTTCTTTTTTTTTAAAAGTAAACAGTAGCAGGGAAAAACTCCCAATAGTGCACACATACACACGTTGGGAATGTTTTTATATATAGCTGCATGATTTTTCTTCTAACATGCTCTTCATAGACGAGGGTGGTGAGTTTTTATTACCCTGCATCTATGCTCAGCACCTCTACCTCCTCAGAGATAGACTGCTGAAACACTGGGCTCTCAACCATGGCGGAAGAAGCCGCGGTGCGGGCTTCCGATCCCTGAGAGAGAGCATTGGATCCAACGGGTGAAGGCAGAGAAAAGGCAGAGCCCGACTCAGACCCCTCAGTGAGATCCATTTGTGAACCCCACAATACCAGCTTCCGTGCTGCCACGGCAACAACAGGACCGGTACTGCAAGGAACGCGAGCCTGAACAGGACAGGCAGGAACGGAGCATGCAAAGCGATAGTAACTCGCAATGCTCATAGTCAGCGTGTGTATCCTCACCAGTAAAGAAAAGAGGGCAGGGAGTAACACACTATCTAAGGTTTGTTTGTTTGCCATAATATCTATGCCCACTGTCCCCATTGGATTAGTTGACACAAGTGCTTCAGACGCAATCACGCATGGGCTTTCCCAAAGCATCATCAACACAGCGCGAGTTCCCTCGAAAGGGAATAGTGATGTCATCGTCCAGTTTAGTTCAGTTCTCATATAATGGTGTCAATGCAGGCAGATCATAAATAATGTGTAATATTATGTGTCCCCAACTAAGGAAGTCAAAAGGTCAGAGGCGACAGTGGCAAGGAGTGAGTAAATGATCACAGAATTAAAATTTTTGGGAGAACTATCTTTTGCGGAGAAAAAATCTGTATTGACAAATTATATGAAATGTGCACTTTTAGTGTACTTCAAATCTTAAAAGTATATATATATATATATATATAATATATTATATATATATATATATATATATATATATATATATATATATATATATATATATATATATATATATATATAAACGATACTTACATATAATATTAATGAAATAAAATGTAATTTAAGTGTATGTAAAGGAGAGTACATTCATGACTTAACACACTCAAGTAGACTTTTAAAGTGCAATTTGTAATAATATCAAATGAAAAGTTTTACGTTAAAGTAAATTTATTAAATCTTTATAATCTAATAGTCTTTTGTCATGCTTTAATGAAGTACACTTATTTTGATGTGTTGATCAACATACGAAAGCAGATGTGAAGTACTTGATATTAATTTTATCTGTTATTTGACATGGCAACCTCATCATTATAAATGTACCAATATATTTGAATACATGACATGCAAGCAGTGTTGCCACAGTTACTTTGAAAAAGTAACTAAGTTACTTTACAAGTTACTTTAAAAGTAACTAAGTTACTTTACAAGTTACTTTTATTAGTTACATTCAGCAGTTGCCGACAACACCCCCGCCACCTCAACATAAAAATGACAACCGGTTTTGCCAACACTCACTTTATTGGAAGTGTGTTTTTAACAGTAACATCAACAATCTATCTCCTGACATTTAAAGTTGAACTTAAAAACTATTTCCTGAAAAAAGTCTTTCTTGACTTCACTTAATATAAATACTTGTTTTTATAAAATATATATATTGTTTTTTTGTTTTTCTTGACCCTGTAATTTAGTAACTGTAGAACATGTTAACTGTAATTTTGCGTATATGATGAAATTAATACAGTTTCTTGTCAATCTATGTCTATTTTAATGTGAACAATGCGCTGCCACTTTAATTCAGCTCGGTGCAGCACAGCAAAAATAGACTCGGTGCGGAAACGATCTCTGCACTGCTGTATACTCACGCACCTGGAACGGATCGACGGACCGCACCCGCGTGCAGTGTGAAAGCTCTAACCTTTTAACATGGGTATGGGAAAAAATACGCACCGCATACGCACTGCAGACGGAGTATGTGTGAAACGGGCGTAAGTTTGACTGTGCGGTGCTGCGACTCCATATGTTTCTTCAAATTCGACAAAGTGTTTCTGTAGGTAGATAACACTTTGTCGCCACCAGCACAGAGTTTACAACGGACCTTAATGTTGCCATCTTTAGCTGACAGACACACACTCAAAATAGTGACTGTATTTCCAGCTAGAAAAAGCGCATCTCTCTCCTCCCTCCATTGTTATTTACGTTTGTGTCTCTGCGTGGTACGTACACGTGATGTGAACCTCATGGTGAAAACGAATCGGTTACCTAACGTAACCTCGGTTCTCTCTAGATGAGGGAACGAGTATTGCGTAAGCTAGATTACGCTACGGGAAAGATTCATCTTTTCTGAGAAATTGAAGCCAAAAAATTATCCTATAATTTGTATCCATTGTCAACGCAGTTCAGCTGCAGCAGACCATGAGAGGGCTAGCTAGCCGCTCATTGGTTCGCTCACGGAGAACTGCTTAAGCCTATGAGGGAGCGCGAGTGAACCCGCGACCAATGAGAGTCTGACTTGCTCTCATTACGTCACAGCCCACCTAAACGGGTGTGGACGAGACTATAAATTCCCCGACATAGGCTGAATACTCTGGTTTTTTCATATAAATGAAGCGAGAAACGCTAGTAGCACAAGCACGGCCAGGAACGCAATACTCGTTCCCTCATCTAGAGAGAACCGAGGTTACGTTAGGTAAACGATTCGTTCTCTTACGAGAGGTTCTCTCGTATTGCGTAAGCTAGCTTACGCTACGGGAACACCTGGTCAACGCCATGCGTGCTAAGCATCCACTATTAGTCCGAGGGGGGACCCCGGGGAACTCTATGAGTGGGAATGAATATATGTACATGTGACAAAAGGCCAGCAGAGCGGGCCGGTGATTGTGTAGTACATAAGCACATGATAGAGAGGGACAGAGCGAACTCGGTCTGTGTAATTAACCCCTTATAGTGCAGCTCAACCAGAAGAGCTGAAACATACTAGACTGCAAGTAGTTTAGCCTGCAAGGCGGGTACTTCCAGATTGTAAAATCTGACAAAGGTGGAGGGGGAAGCCCATCCCGCTGCCACGCAAATGTCGTGAATGGAAATTCTGCTGGACCATGCCCACGATGAGGCTATGCCTCTAGTGGAATGAGCCCTGATGCCCAGAGGGCATGGCAGGTCTTTTGATGCGTATGCGGCTGCAATGGCATCAACAATCCATCTGGATAGGGACTGTTTCGAAGCGGCCAACCCTTTGCTGCGCCCACCGAACGAAATAAAAAGCTGCTCGGATCGTCTGACCGGAGCAGTGCGAGTGCAGTATAATCTCAGGGCCCTGACCGGACATAGGAGATTAGAATCAGATTCGCTATCGGATGCAGGCAGAGCCGATAGGGATATAACTTGTGCCCTGAACGGGGTGCCGATCGCTTTGGGGACATAACCATGCCTAGGTTTGAGAACGGCTAAGGAGTCATTAGGTCCAAACTCGAGACAGGACGCGCTGGTGGACAGCGCGTGTAGGTCTCCCACCAGTTTTACTGACGCGAGCGCGAGTAGAAAAACGGTCTTTAGCGACAGGTACTTTAGGTCCACGGTGTTTAACGGTTCGAATGGGGGGGCTTTCATAGCATCAAGAACTATGGAAAGGTCCCAAATCGGCACCGAAGGGGGGCGCGGGGGGTTCATCCTTCTAGCTCCCCTGAGGAAACGGACGACCAACCCATCTTTGCCCAGTGACTGGCCGCGCCGGGGTTCAGCGAACGCCGCGCCGGCTGCCACATACACCTTAAGAGTGGACGGGGATCTGCCCTTGTCCAGCATCTCTTGGAGAAAATTTAGCAAGGAGGGAACCTCGCATGACCGTGGGTCCAGATCTTTTTCAGTGCACCACTTTGAGAACACAGACCATTTTGACGCATAGAGCCTTCTAGTAGAAGCCGCTCTAGCCTGCATGATCGTGTTTAACACTCCCTCTGGCAACGCAACGGGTAGTCGTTGATCACCCACGCGTGTAGCGCCCAGCGCTCTGGGTGGGGATGCCAGATCGTGCCGCGAGCTTGGGAGAGGAGATCTGCTCTGACTGGAATGGGCCACGGCGCTGTCTGTGACAACTGCGTGAGCTCCGGAAACCAAGTCTGACCCTCCCAGCGCGGGGCTATGAGGAGCACCGAGTGGTGCGTTTCTCTGATTCTCTGAAGCACCTGTGGTAGCAGAGAGACCGGAGGGAAAGCATAAAGCGGGCGGCTGGGCCAGGTCTGGGCTAGCGCGTCCTCGCTCTTTGAGAAAAATATTGGGCAGTGGGTGTTCTCTGCTGAGGCGAAGAGGTCCACCTCTGCTCTGCCGAATATTCGCCACAGTTTCTGGACTGTAAGAGGATGCAGGGACCACTCCCCGGGGGGAATGGGGTTCCTGGACAGGCTGTCTGGACCATCGTTCAGATGGCCCGGCACGTGCTTCGCTCTGAGCGAGAGCAGGTGACACTGAGACCAAACTAAGATGCGTTCTGTCAGCTGGAAGAGATACCTGGATCTGACACCGCCCTGACGGTTTAGATAAGAGACCACGGCTATATTGTCTGAACGGATCAGCACGTGGTGGCCCTGAATGCGCGGGAGAAAGCGCCTGAGCGCGTTCTCGACCGCCAACATTTCCAAACAGTTTATGTGTAGGAGGCTCTCTTGAGCTGACCAGGGGCCGAAGGCCGGTGAGCCCTCGCAGACCGCTCCCCAACCCGTGTAGGAGGCGTCTGTCGAGATGACTTTTCGGCGTGAAAATGTCCCCATGGAAACGCCCCGTTGAAACCATTCTGCCACAGACCATGGCTGCAGAGCTGTGATACAGGTCTGCGTCACCTTTATCAGCTGGCGACCCGTGGTCCATGCCCGGTGAGACACACGGCTCTTCAACCAAAGCTGAAGCGGGCGCATGCGTAGTAACCCCAGCTGGAGTACCGCGGAGGCTGAGGCCATACAACCCAACGCCCTCTGAAATGTTTTCAAAGGCGTGAGTCTGTTCATCTGAAAAGATGCGGCGAGACGCTGCACACGGTGCGCGCGCTGCGTTGACAGACGCGCCGTCATCGTGCCCGAGTCCAGCTCTATACCCAAGAAGGAGATAGTCTGACTGGGTTGTAGCACACTCTTTGTCCAGTTGACAGAGAGGCCCAAAGCTTTCAGATGGTCGAGGAGAACTGTACGATGAGACAGTAACTCTCCCTGAGACTGTGCCAAAATCAGCCAGTCGTCCAAGTAGTTCAGTATTCGCAGCCCCTGACTCCGCAGGGGGGCGAGCGCCGCATCCATGCACTTCATGAACGTACGGGGTGCTAGGGATAGGCTGAACGGTAGGACGGTGTATTGATAAACCTGACCTTCGAAGGCGAAACGTAAGAATGGCCTGTGAAGGGGATTTATTTGGATCTGAAAGTATGCATTTTTCAGATCTAGTGATATGAACCAGTCCCCCTGGCGCACATGCGCGAGGAGTTTTCTGATAGTGAGCATTTTGAACGGTCTCTTCATGAGAACTTTGTTCAGAGATCTGAGGTCTAATATTGGTCTGAGACCACCGTCTTTCTTGGGGACAAGAAAATAACGGCCGTAAAACCCTGACTCGCTCATCGACAGAGGCACCCTCTCTATAGCCCTTTTGCACAACAGAATTGCTAACTCTGAACGGAGCAGCGTCACTGCTTCTGGGTTCACAGTAGTTTGTAGCCGCGCTCGGAAGCGAGGCGGGCGGCGGCGAAACTGTAAGCGATAGCCTAGTCTTATTGTGTTTAGCACCCACTGGGAGATTCCCGGAATAGCTTCCCACGCTTTGAAGCATAACGGAGAGGAGTTTATGGGCCCTGTAACAGAGTGAACAGAGGTGGGACGCGCACACGGGCTCGTGGGCGCGCTTATGCACTCTGAAACTCGAGCGGGTTTGGACCGCTTTATGAGAGTGGACTCTGTGTGAGACAGGGGAACTGAAGTGCTTTTGTATATGAGTGAACACAGTGTTGTGAGCACATTTCGTACACAAGAGGCTTTTATTCTCTTTTTGAGATTTCTCTGGGTCGCCGTGAAAACGGCGTTTGTGCTCATGCAAGCGGGAAGGGAGACCGGCTTGGTTATTGCAGAAAACACTGCTGCAGTAGCCGCCTGGGCGGGGACTAACAGAGGGCGAAACTTTGACGGCGGTCCGGCCGCAGCGGGAGAGCGCCGTCTTTTTCTTCTCAGCTGTGCTAGGCAGACTTTGGTTGATCGACTTTCAGCGCGATTCTAGGCCGAGGCCCCCGAGGAGGCGGTGGTCTGTGGCGGCTGTCAGAGCGGGAACGCGGGCGGCCGCCCTGGCGTCGCTGAACAGTCTGGCTGTGCTGAGCTGTGCCCTGGGGTGGGGCTCGTGCAGGAGGCTGATCACGTGGGCGGCCTGCAGAGGAGCTAGCGCGACGAGGCAGAAAGAGGTTCATGGCCTGAGAAGCTTTCTGTACTACGGAGAAGCGGTCGACGATACCCGTGACGGCAGATCCGAAGAGGCCGGCTGGAGAGAGCGGGGCGTTGAGAAAAGCGGCACGCTCAGAATCTCCCATGTCGGCAAGAGTGAGCCATAGGTGTCTCTCAGACACACAGATGGCGGCCATGCATTTCCCCAGGGCTAGAGAAGCAGACTTTGTGGCGCGAAGGGCAAGGTCCGTGGCGCTCCTCAAATCCGCGAGAGAAGGGGGTTTCTTTCCGCTCTCATCCCACTCACGCAGCAAGTCACCTTGTAGAATTTGCAGCACAGACATAGAGTGAAGTGCAGACGCTGCCTGGCCGGCGGCTGAATATGCGCGGCCGTGAAAACTTGAAGTCGCTCTGCAGGCTTTAGAGGAAAGCACAGGTGATGAGCGCCATCTAGCAGAGGGCAGGCATAAGTGTGCAGCGACCAAGTGTTCTACAGGTGGAATGGAGAGATAGCCCTTCTCTGCGGCTCGTCCACAACGCGGAGCGGGGTGGAAGAGTCAGAGCTAGATCTGGCAGAGAGCGGGGCATTCCAGGACTTTGAGAGCTCTGCTTGTAGCTCGGGCAGGAAGGGCGCAGCCCGTTTGGCAGCGGGAGTCGATCGCTGGCGGAAGTAGCTGCCGTCCATACGGTTGATGGTCTGCTCGGGGGGAGGAGATCAATCGAGGCAGAGGCGCTCGACGGCCTGTGTGAGGAGGCGCATTAGTTCTTCCTCAATTCCAGCGCGGGTCCTGGTAGATTCTCGGTTCGAGGAGGCTTGAGAACCGGACCATTCCTCACTGTCAGAAGCGAGAAGCGAGCATGTGTCCTTGATGTCCGCGGCGTCATCGGAGGCAACAGAGCGGCCACTCGGCGGCAACTGTTCGTCCGGAAGCGGCGGAGAAGGAGAGCGGGAGGCTACAGGCTCCGGCGGAATGAACGCTTCTTGCTGGGGCTCCGGCGGCCTCTGAGAGCGGCGTTTCTTCTTCCGCGGCGAAGTCAGAGGCGGCTTGGGAGCATTTTTAGCGGCCAACAGTCGAGCCCGCAGGGTCGACATAGGCATAGATTCGCAGAGGTCGCAGCCGCCATCGGCGAGGGCGACCTCGGCGTGCTCCGGTCCGAGGCAGAGGGCGCAGATGACGTGGCGGTCTCCAGCCTCGAGGGGAGCGCGGCAGGAACCGCAGGAAAGGCTCCGAGACATCGTTAAAAAGTTGTCGCTCTTTTAGATACAATAGGATAGAATTCTCTGAGTAAAGGATACGACTCCGTCGGATGGCGCTAGCTCGCAGGACGGCTGAAGGTGGCGAAGACGGCCGGCTTCCTCAGTCTCCCAGACGCTCGCTAGAGATGCCTTCTCGACGACGGCGGCTTCTCTCAGGATCAGCAGATGCAGGTAGCGTCGCTGAAGTATGAAAAAATCAGAGTATTCAGCCTATGTCGGGGAATTTATAGTCTCGTCCACACCCGTTTAGGCGGGCTGTGACGTAATGAGAGCAAGTCAGACTCTCATTGGTCGCGGGTTTTTTTTGGCTTCAATTTCTCAGAAAAGATGAATCTTTCCCGTAGCGTAAGCTAGCTTACGCAATACGAGAGAACCTATCGTAAGAGAACGTGACTTGTCGCGCACACTCCCCGAGATGCAAGAAGAAATAAATATATATTTTTACTAAGGAAAATGACAAAAATAGTAACGCACAGTGACTTGGATAAGTAACTTTAATATGATTACTGGTTTTGAAATAGTAACGCGTTAGATTACTCGTTACTAAAAAAAGTGGTCAATTAACGCGTTACCGGCATCACTGCATGCAAGTTTCAATATAAATGACTATGAAATTCTATATTTTCATTTTCCGTAAATGCTTATATCAGTACATTCAACAGCACACTTTGACCATTTTTCATAGACAATAGATGTGAATATGAAATTAAATACTGAGATGAGTATTGAGAAGAGATACTTAAGTGCTACATAAATGAGTCAAAAAGCAAACACTTAAGACACACACCCTGATGAAGGCAATAGCCGCAACGCGTAGGTGTATCTGTCACCAATTTTAAGGATAAAAGCCATGATTCAGTAAAGGCTTTTTAATTTTTGTATACACAATTCGAGTGCCTTGGAGTATTACTTTGATTTTGAGCATAACTATCCCAAGCAACCAAAGAGCACCGATAATTTACACCCTGTGCAGCACTTCAATTGCATCTTTATGCTGTGATTTCAAATAATTGCATTTAATTGCAATTAACATGCAATTAAGTGTCCTGAGAACATTACATTTAGTTTGCATGCTATATTCCTTTGAAGTATATTATTTCCGTAATAAGTACTCTTTTTAAAAGTATAATTTTCAACAAGGGATTCCTCCAGTGTTTGTTTCCAGCACAGCATTGCTGTTGGCACTAGTGTCCACGTCACAAAATCAGTACAGAGAGAGAAATGCGGTTAATTGATACTTTCACACACTTTCAATTAGAACCTTTGGTAACACTTTATTTGAAGGGGTGTGCATAAGACTGACATGACACTGTCATAAACATGACATAACACCTGTCATGAACATGAAGGAGTCTTTATGAATGTTTATGACTGTTGTCATTAAGTGTCATTCGGTAAATTATGACACTTTTAATGCAAAGTTGACATTATTTAAAATGTCTTTGTTATGACAACTTGACATTAACAAAGACAAAAAATGTCTTTGTTATGACAACTTGACATTACCCAAGACAAAAATGTCTTGATTATGACAACTTGACATTAACAAAGACAGAAATGTCTTTGTTATGACAACTTGACATTAACAAAGAAATCATAACCTGTCAACCTGTCACAAATATGTCATAACAGGTCTAATTATCAAACTTAAAGCATATTGCTGTGTAATAACACTTAATGACATCTTTATAACTAGTACAATGTGTTCCACTTTACTTGAGGACAGGTAATATTCATGACACAGTTATAATGGTGTCATGATGGCCAAAGTTGTGACAGGTTGACAGGTTATGATTTCTTGGTTAATGTCAAGTTGTCATAACAAAGACATTTCTGTCTTTGTTAATGTCAAGTTGTCATAATCAAGACATTTTTGTCTTGGGTAATGTCAAGTTGTCATAACAAAGACATTTTAAACAATGTCAACTTTGCATTAAAAGTGTCATAATTTACCGAATGACACTTAATGACAACAGTCATAAAAATTCATAAAGACTCCTTCATGTTCATGACAGGTGTTATGTCATGTTTATGACAGTGTCATGTCAGTCTTATGCACACCCCTTCAAATAAAGTGTTACCGAACCTTTCCATACAGGCAGATTGTGATAGGAATTTTAGTCAAACCATCCTCTGATACAGACCGATAGTAGGGAACCTGTTCTGTCAGAATGCCCTGTGTGTGTGTGTGTGTGTGTGTGTGTGTGTGTGTGTGTGTGTGTGTGTGTGTGTGTGTGTGTGTGTGTGTGTGTGTGTGTGTGTGTGTGTGTGTGTGTGTGTGTGTGTGTGTGTGTGTGTGTGTGTGTGTGTTAGATGTATGTCTAGAGGGGTTCTGGAAATCATGAACTGCTTATGTAATGTAACTCACACAGGTAAATATGTTGTTTGTGCTTACACATAAATATGTGTTACAGAGCTACACAGCTAAGTGGGTTCAGCTTAAAGGGATAGTTCACCCAAAAATGTAAATGTTGTTCTCACTTACTCGCCCTCAAGTTGTTCTAAACATGTATGGTTTTATTTCTTCTGTTCAACACAAACAAAGATATTTTAAAGATATATATATATATATATATATATATATATACTATTATTATTATTATTATTATTTTTTTTTTATTATTTTTTTTGGTGATCTATCCCTTTAAACTCTCTTATGTAGTGAATCACATTCTAGTGAATTGGTTTTTTTTTGGATAGTTCTTACTGATTCAACTTCATTTGGTGCGTTTTTTGGTCCTCTTTTAAAGTGACATATTTAGTGAAATGCTGCTGTTTTGGACACAGTTAATAAATTATGATGTTTTATGATTCAATTTGTCTGTATACGTTTAATGGTTTTAAACCTATTGGAGATTGTTCATTCATTCAAAAACTAGAGATATTGCCCCCATTGTTAGCTTTTAAATTATGTAAATAATGAGTAGCTTGTATCTTGGCAAGCAACAGTTTCAAAGTATCTTTTTTTATGTTAATAATTATTATAACTTAACATTATAACGAGGTTTCAGAAGATCACTTTTTGAGTAATTGTATTTCCATACTGTGAATATTAATAATTATAATTAGAAATATAAAAAAAAAATAAGACTTTCTGTTACGAGAGAAAAAAATAACCATGTAGTTGATTTATGGCCTCGGGTGTGACATGTTGCGTATCTAGGCAACTGTATTCATGATCCATTCTGTTGATTAAACTTTCAGCATGCTTTTTATGGGCAGCACATTAACAGGCCCCGGCAACATATCCAGACTCAACCAGACCTCGGAACATGAAGGTATCTTTTGTTAGAGAGGATGACTTGAAATGAGAAACAGCAATCTCGTAAATTTAAGGTCTTCAGAGACCTTCAGAGGCTGCCCTGATTATTGAGGTTGTAAATAAGGCCAGCACAGGCTGTAATTAATCCTGTGTCTTCTTCTTCTAGACAATGGGGAATTCGTTTCATTTGAATGGAGCAAAATGATCATTTTCCATTGTCTTCTTTCCACAGGTATATTTACGCTCTTAGCAGGTTTATACATAAGATATCATGTACAGCCGGCTGGTCACGATCGCAAAATAAACCCAGACAGGGTGATCAGGATTTGCAACCGGTTCGTTATATGATATCCCTGATGGAGTTTCATTTGAGTTACATTCAATGAAAACTGGTTGAACATTATCTCACTTATTATACAGCTGCTTACCTAATAAATAAATACATGGAAATACATTAAATATTATTCTGAATTGAAAATATTTTATGTTACTATCCTAAAGCTTTCACTAAGAAAAATAGTCCATTACTATGCAGAAAGCAAGTGGCATGGAAACAAGACGGATCTGCAACAATGTTACAATATTAATTTATATACTGTATTATATGTCCGACGTTCTATGGACCAGTTATTCAACATATTTGTAATGTTTCTGTCTTCCACTATTTTAAGTTTTTTATTTATCCAAGTCTTTGTATCTCACACTGGTTTATTGTTAAATAAAAACATAAATAGCCCATCTTGTTGAGGCTATTTACACTAACTCCGCCCACCACTGTCTATTTAAGCCAGACAAAATGTCAAAAGACAGACTTTCTATGAGTTTGAATCCGCCATTTTCCAATTCCCATTCTTCTCCCTTTTCCAATTGCATATGAGTTCGGAGATGCATTTATTTAAACTCTTTCCCCGCCAGCGTATTTTTTTTTTTTTTTAAAGTTGCCAGCATAAACTGATTTTATTTGTAATAATTTTACAAAAATTTCATGGCCCCCAGAATATTTTGTTGTATGAATTCCTGGACATGCAACATATAAAAAGAAAGAACAAACCCTCTGCTTTTAAACAAAAACATTTTTCATAAAGTTTCATAAAAAAAGCAACATCACGTTTTTAACAAGAAAAATCACGTTTTTAACAAAGACTACGTCTGGATCATATTCTGAATGATGACCAAAATGGAGTAGATCGAATCGATCAACACCCCTAATGCATGATATCTCCATAGACATAATAAATACATAGATGCCCTATTGGCCGCTTTGGAACGTTGCTGTGATACGTCAACGCGTCCGCCATTTTGCTGAGGGCAAGACTGCACTGTGAACAAATGCAAGTAAACGAGTGAGCTGTGGTTTTCCTGGATAAAAACAATAATAACGTTTACATTTAGCAACCGATTTCAGTGGTTTGTACGTGGTGTACGTTACTATTACTAATTATATAATGACCAAATACAACCAGAAAAATAATTTCAGTCTTGTTTGTGAAAGATAATTCCCCGAGACCTGTTTTCTATTGTGTGGCGATTTGGACAGCACCAAGCAGCACACGAAGCAGGCATTGTTCTCAATTCCCGTAATGAGAGGTATGGGAAAGTTGCCCTCCGCAATATGGCGGCACCGTTGACGTACGCTCCAACAGCCAATAGGGCTTCTATGTATTTATTATGTCTATGGATATCTCACTTGTTTCTGCATCTTTTTTACATATTGATCTGAAAATAAGCAAACTTTTTATTTCATTAGCAAAACAATGTACATTAAACTTTATTATTATACTTTGTTCTTATACATTTTAAACTTATTTTGCATCATTTGAGTTCCGGCAATATCGCGGAAGCATACATTTTACAGTCATTTGGTGCCGCTCGAGTGCAGGCATTTGCATCCTCTTAAGGAGAGTTCTCAGTAGGGATGTCCCGATCCGATCAAGTGATCGGAAATCGGGCCCGATCACGTGGTTTCAGACTCGATCGGAATCGGACGTCACCTCCCGATCAGGACTCGGATAAATATGTATATTAGGGCTGTAACGGTATTCGTATTGAACCGTTTCGGTACGAGGCTTCCGGTTCGGTACGCATACAAACCAAACCAGGTCCTTGGATCTTTTTTCCTGCCGACAAAATCCGCGCTGGCATGAACACCAAAACGTTGCGCAACATCAAATGACGAACGTAATGAAAGCGGAACGAAACTGCGCTACTTATTATATTGTGCTTGTACAGTTTATCCGTTTATCAGTTCGGACCATCAACATCAGCGCAGCGCGAGCCGATCTTGATCAAGCGAGCGTTAGTGAATAAAGCATTTGAATTCGCCACTGAAGTAATAACATCACTGCGATATCTAATGAGAAGCATTCAAATTTCTCCGTTATTAACCGTAGATCTCTATCTCTATAGCGCTGACGTGGAAACCAGGAGAAACATTGTGCCGTGAATGAACTAGTTATAGGCTTTAAGTCCACAGATCAGCAACATTCACCATGGATTTAATATAGTAACACTAACTGTAGCCATGAAAGTTTGCCTGGAATAGTGAAATGCTTTCAAGTACTTCACACATCTTTTCCCAGCACTTCAAAACTCAAATATTATCTAAATATTATATATAACGTTATATAAATATATTTAAATGTGATGACCAAAACATTATTTGTTCATCCTTCAAATATTACCCCCATTTTTAAACCTGAAAGTTTCAAGATGTAGGAAAACTCAAACTTATTTAAAAATATTTTTTCTTTTAACAAATAGGAAATATCTCTGGCATTTCTTTCTTTTTATTGAAAACGTACCGAACCGTGACACCACTGTATCGTATCGAACTGAACCATGTATTTTGTGAACCATTACACCCCTAATGTATATTCTCATATTTTTTTTATACACTTATTTTTTTATTTGTTTACATGCCTGCCGGGTATTTTAAAGTTGAGGTGCTATTTGTTTTTATATTAGACTTTTTTAAAAATATATTTACTGTTGCACTAAAGTCCAAAAGTGAATAATTTATGCTATTTATTACTTGATTGTTCAAGCTACCTCACAGAAGTGCTCTGTTTGTTAGAGTTTTTAAATGTTATAATAAGGTGAATTAAATAACAAATAAGGAACATCCTGGATCTGTTTTTTCGCTCTTCTTTATTCTTTTTTTTAATGTAATATAGAAGTATCGGATCGGGACTCGGTATCGGCAGATACTCAAAATCAAATGACTCGGACTCGGACTCGAGGGCAAAAAAACCTGATCGGGACATCCCTAGTTCTCAGCGCCGCCGATTTGGTGCATTTCTTCTGCGAAATACAGGATTGTGTAGGGTACGTTTTATTTAATCTATAAAATCATTAGGCTACTGTGCTGTAAATCATTTTATTTTATGCAAGGCAACATACAAGGACGCGATGTCAGTTAGCCTAGCCTTTTATTTTTGGCATGATGGAAACGCCTGATCCCTTGCATACAACAAATTATTGTATTTCTAAAGATACTAAATCTAATTACTTCAGATGTTAAAATATGTTCTCACAGCTGTGGACTGCTTGTTTATGGGCATGTTATGGAGTCAGTCACAGCATCTTTAGGCAATGAGTGCAACGCAGGGCGGCGGTCTGAAGTTAAGCAGTTCCCCGCCGAACACGAGCCCAGCTCCCGCAAGAGATCCAGCACCACTACCGTGGAAACGGGAGAACAGAGTCTGGTTGATTACAATTGAATTGCTTTTAAAGGTTTAACTTTTGACTAAGAACTAAGAAAGGACCACCATAAGGTATGACATAATTCATTAGTTATTGACTAACTGTTACTTAATACAATCATAAAATTATATTACATTAGTTAACACGTCTTCCTTTGTAGTTAACAGTAATGAATAAGTACAGTAGTTAATGAAGTATTACATATTAATTATTCAGTAATTCCTTATTAGATATGCAGTAAATTAGAAACAATATTCTAAAGTGTTACCAGTTTTTTCATTAACAAATGTACAGATTATTTTTTGTGGTTGAAAGTGGACTGTGTCACAAGATTTGTCTGCACCATGTATTATGTTTACAGTGTAAAAGAATCATGTCTTTGGTTAGCAAACATTGATTTGGCAATATGCTAATTTTATACTGACTTCAATTGTGAGTCACAAGTCTTGTACGCTTCACTGCGTTGCTGCCTACAACGAGTTTCTAAACAAGTATTAGTATAATTTCAGTCAGGACTCAGGCTATTGCCTGAGAAACAAGGCAGTAGACAGCAAAGCAGCAGGGTTTTGTATTCCACTCAAGCTGAGTCCGATTTGAGTTCTGCTCAGACAGGTTGCTTTCTCAGACCGTACAGCACACCCATGGGCTACTTGTTGAGAGCTGGAGCCAAAGCCAATAACTATAACGCTAACATGAAGGGCAACAAAGTTGAGTGTAAAGCAAGGCTGAATAAAATGACTCATCATCTACTGCTGCTGAAACAATGAACCGTTAAAGGGTGGGAATGGCTACAATAGGAAGACTGGAACTAACAAATACATGGATGGGGGGTGGGGAGGGATTTAAAGGGATAGTTCATCCAAAAATGAAAATCTTGTCATTATTTACTCACCCTCATGTCGTTCCAAACCCGTATGAGTTTCTTTCTTCTATTGAACAGCAACAAAAAAAGGATATATTTTAAAGAATGTTGGTAATCAAACTGGTAGCCGGTTGACGGTAGCCATTAACTCCCATAGTAGGACTGTGGAAGTCAATGGCTACAGTCAACTGTTTGGTTACCAACATTCTTTAAAATATCTTCTTTTTTTGTTCAACAGTAGAAATAAACTCAAACAGGTTTGGACTGAATAATTGGTGAGTAATTGATGACAACATTTTCATTGGGTGAACTCTCCCTTTAAAGTAAAAAAAACACACTATTTTGTACAGATACAGACTATTCAATGTATAGTATGAGAAAAAAAATCAGTCGCTTTGGTTAATTTCCTCGTATCATCCTTAACTATGCAAACCAGTCACCAAGCAATGGATTACCTGCCTGTAACAGATCCATAGTTCATCAATTTATGTCAATGAACATATCAGTGCCATCAGAATAAGTCCTTGTGTCATTGTTCACAAACAAGATAGTCAAAATGCTTAGCCATGTTGATAATAACAGTGTATAATCTGACAGTATTTCCTGATGTAAACTAAGGGGATGGTTTTGATGACTGACGGTCAATGCACAAGGCGGCACTTGTGCATGGCAAAGATTAATTTCAACAGTACAAATTTAGAGTATATAAGATATTGATAGCAAGAGACTGGTCTGTTTCAAATTTACTGTTTCTCTAACAACAAATTACAGTAAAATGTCAAAGAAAGAGACAAGACATGTATGTGTCTGTATAATATATGCGTGTATCTGTATAAGTATATTTAATGTATACTGTAAAATGTGAGTATACTGTAACAAAACATTACAGCATTACAGTAAGTACACATTATTAAAGAAGAGTTCACATTGTTGGATTACATACCTGTTCTGTTCTGTCTATGGAACGTTTGAATGATTGAGGACACGGTTGTTCTCTCAACATTTGGCTGCCCCGCTCGACCAGCCTCTGCCATTGAAATGCCATGATTGAGAACATGGTACACAACAGTGGCCTTTATTTCATCGGAAATGTGCCTAAAGTACAGTGTGTCATTGTCCTCTACTAACTCTTCAAATGTTTTGCCTCTCTACCCTTCCTCCAAGCATACTTATACTCCTCTTCTTCTTCCCGGCTGTTTACCCTGTTCATTTCTCTTTTGTTCTTCTATTATCAGAATTTGTAACAGTGTTGTTCTCTGTCTACCGAAAGGTCATGAAATGCACCTCTGAACTGGTTGATCTAATGCTTTACATTCCCTTTTATAAGTTAAATTCTAGATTCATCTGTGCAGTTCATCAATTCAGTACACATTAAAAAAAAATCTAATCGAAATGTATAGAAAATATGCTTGATAGATTATGACAACTCGTTCAACCATTTTGCATTTAATGACTTACGCAATGAACTAATGCCTAGATGTTTTCAACAGAGAACCAGTATAATGTAGTATGATCAACATAACATAAGGAATTTATAATGTAGGAAACAGCAGACAATTGTAAATAATCAATTGCATGAACGTACCAAAGCACTGGAAGTTTGTTCAAAAGAATTATAAATTGCTTTTATGATGTGCACATGTGACTATGATGTGGAGTTTGAACAAGTAGTTTTGAGAATTTCAACTGTGATCTGAGCAATGCAACCAAAGAGACTGAAAATAAATAAATAAAATAATGAATTTAAATGAGCAAAATATATGCACTTTAATAATAGTCAGAGTTTTGTTTGAGGCACATGGAAGTCAACTGATATCCATACTGTGTAACCATTTAATAATCAGTCCCTTTATGATATTGAAACAAATAAAAATTTTGAGCACCAAATCTATATATTAAGCTGGCTAAATGGAATTGAAATTTGGCATTTGCAGTGTTAATTTTGTCAGCAAATTGGAAGGTGCAATCTATAATAAGTCATTTGCACTGAAAAGAATGACAATGTCTTTAAGAAATGCAATGTGCAAGGCAATTTCAGTACGTTTAGAGGTTCATTAAACTCGCTTGTGAATATTTTGTTAATGGCATATTTTTCTTTGCGCAGCAAAACTGTTGTGCAACTGTTTTTGTGTGCATTCATGTATGTGTAAGCAGGCTTTGCCTTCATGTGTGTTGTGATGTGACTTGGGATGCGCACACACACACACACACACACAAATACACCACAGCCAAAGCCCGCGGCTATCCCTCTAGCCGGCCAGAGAGATGAAGCTCTTTTAGGGCAGCCTGGTTTCCCGACAACCTAACTGGCCTCTTTCTTTCTCTCCATTTCTCTCCTCTCTGCCCTCTTCACCCCCCACCCCCCTTCTCTCTCTCTCTCTCTCTCTCTCTCTCTCTCTCCTCTCTCTCTCTCCTCTCTCTCTCTCTTCTCTCTCTCTCTCCTCTCCTCTCTCCTCTCTCTCTCTCTCTCTCTCTCTCTCTCTCTTCTCTCTCTCTCTCTCTCTCTCTCTCTCTCTCTCTCTCTCTCTCTCTCTCTCTCTCTCTCTCTCTCTCTCTCTCTCTCTCTCTCTCTCTCTCTCTCTCTCTCTCTCTCTCTCTCTCTCTCTTGGCTAGCGTGGCTGCGGTCTGGGTCCAATTAAAATGCACGATGCTCCAAAGCTGAAGTTGGTCAGCAGTTGTGTCAGGAGACTTGGGCTCTGACTGATGATAGAATTATCAGGATGTGATAGACTACAGTTCCCTGGCCTGCATCAGAGCAGATGCTGCTCCCAATACAAACGGACCATCACTCCTGGTGAAACCATTCAAAAATCCTTTGTGTGGTGTAAAAATGGTGTTGAAGAGAATAGAGAACATGTTAATGATCTCCAATTGGTCAATGTGTCCTGAAATACAGCAAATCAGAGGAATTCTATATCGGACTTGTCATCTCTACCAGCAAATTCAAAAAGGCCAAAAATGCAAATATATGGTAAAAACATCAATACAGTTTGAGGGAATCAGATAGATAGATAGATAGATAGATAGATAGATAGATAGATAGATAGATAGATAGATAGATAGATAGATAGATAGATAGATAGATAGATAGATAGATAGATAGATAGATAGATAGATAGATAGATAGATAGACATTCTGTAGCATATTTATAGTCTCTTTGCAATATCAGGGGGAAAACAGAATGATTGTGATGAATAGCCATCCAAGCCAACTTCTATTTGTGGTGAAACAAAATTTCCCTGCGACTTTGTGGTTCGAAAAGCATCTCGTTGTCCTTCAACAATGTGAGCGTGTGCAGAAATATGGACCATGAGCTGCAACCTAAAACTGTGTGCTCAGCTTTTGCGAAAACTGTACCCACACAACTTTGTATAGGAAAGGAGGGGTCCGGGGGAAAATAAATAAATAAATACGGGATACAAGAGTACAAAGTGCCTTGCCATCCCAAACAGCTCCTTGTTTTCTCTGCCTAACCTTGAAATTGATGCTATTAAACCATGAGATTTTTCAGCAATTTCTTGAAAATGTCTGCCTTCATACAGTCACTTTATATTCTGTCTTTACATGAGATCATGAGCAACAAACCAGCAAGTTTTGAAAACCTTCCTACACAGGAGATTTATGACCAGAAGTGCAATGCGGAAAACATAGCACTATATTTTCTATAAACAAACATCATCATTGGCTAATGCAGTACTGTATATCACTAGACTCGAGTCCAGATAAGTGACTTCTCTGATAGCGACTGACTGGTGAAAGAATAGGAATACGTTTTTAAGAAAGGATCATGTGTACCTCCGAAGTCTGGACGGAGACGGATGTCATACCCCTTCAGCAATTTGTCCACTGTCGTCTTGGCCACAGATATTCCGGTATTTCCGGTGGAGGTGCTGCAAGAGAGAGAATTGAGAGCGCTTTTTGTCAAAATTCAGATAAACCAAATATACATCTTATAGCAAATTTGTTCATTCATATGATGCAATCGAATCATATATCCTTGATTGTTTTATAGCAATGCATTTTGTTTTCATTCAGACAGACTGGGAATGTTTGGCGTAATTGCCAATCTGAAGAGGCCTGTCTTTAGATCAATATAACCACCACATAATCATTAACATAAATCTATGTGATTGAATAATGTATTGTTTTACAGAGCATAAAGTGTTACTGAAAGCGCAATTGGATCTTAAACAGAAACATCTAATAATGACTGAGATTGAATTGCTGAAACTATAAGAAAAAAACTCAAACATCATACTGTAATAGGGGGGCGGTCAGTTCAACATGTGACTTTGACAACTGGCATGACTGGGTTTAACTGGTTCAAACATGCAGTCCGGAGCCAGGGTTTTTTAACTCAGGGTCCTGGGGCCCCTGAAGCTCTGTCAACAGATGGGTAGTTGATGCATTACATATTCCTTTTTTGTATATGTATATGAATGTTTAAAAGACATTTCAAAATTTAGGTTCACATTTTTACAATTTGGCCTTCTCTAGTTCAATGTAGATATTTTTGTGGTATGACGGACACATTTTTTTAAAAAAAGGAGCAAATATTCTACACAGTCTCAACTAATATCAGGTCATTAAGGCTGTATGCATAATAATTTATAAATAACAGTTTTCAATGTAGTACAACGTTACACGTTATGGACATGTCTGCTTATGAAAAATATGTAGTTGCCTTTAAAATAGAAGAAGAATGAACTGTTGATGTTTGATAATGTTAATATTATTCATGAAAGTGTTGGCAGTCCCTGGTTGAACTTGTAGGTGGGGGTTCATGGGTCTATAAAGGTTCAAAAACCCTATTTAGAGGCATATGTTAGTGTTTGACAACTAATAATATGCACACGAAAAAGCCTATGTGGCTTCAAACTAATGCATTTGAAAATGCCATACCTCAGCCATGCACACTGCACTTGAAATGAAAATAGTAAAACGTCAAAATGGAAGGCATTGGGTTTGAGGCCACCAATGTTGATTTCAATTAGATATAGTAAACATCCTAATAACCACGACATGCGATGAGTAAAGACAGCAGTGTTTAACATAATAAGGCTTGTCATTTGTCTTACAGGTGTTCCGCATACACAGTGTGAGATGGAGAAAAGATATATGCGTCTTCGGCCTCAGAGGCTTCAAAGCTACGTCGCATCTCAATGATCACCAGCGAACACATGTCATTAACCATTATTGACTAATAGGCGTCGTCGTTTTTATTCTTATTGGCTGAGTGATGATGGATCTCTTCTAACGCCATGGTGGTATGGGTGGGGGTGGATCAGAAGAAAATCACT